>BQNB010062667.1:18777-32826 GCA_026074375.1 Tanacetum coccineum
GGGAAATAATCGGGGTATCGTGGAGTAAGGCCGAAGAAGAAAGAAATAAAGAAGTAGCAAGTGGTGATGAAAAGAGAGTGGGTGGTGTCACGAGCACTGTCTAGGGGTAAGGTATGTTGTTGATTATCGTTCATCTAATTATCCTTATGAAGATAATTTCCATTAATGTAAGAGGTATGGGGGAGGCCGGGAAAAAAGGTTGGGTTAATTCTATTATTAGAGACGAACCTCCGGATGTTATTGGTCTACAAGAAACAAAAATGGATGTTGTTGAAGAGGCATAGGTGGAGGAGTTATGGGGTAGTAGAGGGTTTGGGTTCACCCAATTATCAGCTAATGGTAACTCGAGTGGTATTTTACTCATATGGGATTCTAGCTCTTTTTCATTTAAAGACGTCAGGGGTGACGAAAGATTTGTTGCAGTCAAAGGAGAATGGAAAGGTAGAGTTGGAGATGTCTTTTGGGGTTGTATTTACAGCCCGCATGTGGGTAGTCAAAAAACGTCCCTTTGGATAGACTTTTAGGGGTAATGGGTGGTTGGATCGGAGCATGGTGCTTGTTTGGAGATTTAAATGTGGTCAGAAGAAGCAGTGATAGGTTGAATTCTCAAGTTTGTTTTAGAGAAATGGAAGAATCTAACGATTTCATCAACGTTGCGAAGCTTATCGAGGTCCCGATGGGCAGTAGTTTATGGGGTAACCTCTCGGTGGTGGCCTTGGATCGCAAGCTTTCAGATCACTGTCCTATCGTCTTAAAGGACATTGATTTGGATTCCGGCCCAAGCCATTTCGCACTTTGACATCCGGAGGGGTCAGGTCTTAAGCATGTTTAGATCGAACATAGGATCTGATATGTACTAAACAACATGAATTTTGGCAGGTAAGCGAGCAACCGTCTTGATTCAGTCTGATTTAGAGATAAACTTAAAAATAAAAGAAGACGCTTAGAAATGAGTAAAGAGAGAATTTGGTTCCTCAAAAAGAAGAATTAACTTACAAAAAAGAGGCGATGAGATGGGAATTGGAAGCGGAGAATAGGATTCTAGATGAGAACGAGAGGACGACTTGGATGGAAGCGAGAAAACAATGGGTGACAAAAGAAAATGAATTTGGTAATATGCTTCGACAAAAGGCTAGGGTAAAGTGGGATGTAGAAGGTGATGAAAATTCCAAATTTTTTTCACGCGTCAGAAAAGAAAGGAATAATAAGACCATAATAGGGGTCTCATGGTTAACGGGTATGGTGCGAGGATCCAAGAATGATTAAAGAAGAAATGGTTAGACACTATAAGTCACTTTTCATTGAAGGTACGACGGTTCGGCCTATTTTTTGTTGTGAAAGAGTCGAAAAAATATCGATTGATGAGGCGAATTTGCTGGAAAAGGATTTTAACGAAGGATAGATTTGGGATGCAATTCGGGGGTGTGGTAGTGATAAAGCACCGGGGCCGGATGGTTTCAATTTTAAGTTCATCAAAACGTTTTGGGAGATATTTAAGACGGACTTAGTAAACGCAATCAGATGGTTTGCAGTTAAGCCAGTTCTGCTTCTGAAAATTCTTGATTGATAGAGCTGTTATTTTATCTGAGCTTTTACTTATGATAATCTTTAATTTAGATTTGTTTTGGAAATTTAATTGCCTATGATGAAATAATCCAAATGTATGAGGCACAGTGAATCCAAGACCCTGTTTTACAGGGAGAACCACTTGGTGAAATTGTGTTTCACTTGATAATTATGGATTTATCTGAAGTTTATTTAACTTGTTAATTTCTCAATATAACTTTGCTTGAGTTTAAACTATACTCTTTGCCTGAAATATATGTAACGGGTTTGGGGTCTGAAATAACTTGGAGAGTAAGTGTTGTCTATCAGCTTCCTTCTTTTGTAATGTTAATGAGGTAGGAGTTAAACAGCAGCACAACAATTTATTAACCGGATTTGCTATTTTTTAAATTCTGTAACGGGCTTGGGGTCTGACATTGATAAATGATAAATTCTTTGTTTCTTACCTAAGTTGTGTTATTCAGTCAGCTTGCTTTAGTTATTTTTTTTTGTTACTAATGATTTATGTTATTATTTGATTTAGGCAGTGATTTGTAGTCAAAATAACTCTAGATTTATGTCTTGTGTATCAGCTCGATACTACAGTGTTGGTTATGTGCGTGATTGCATACTTCATATATCGCTTGGTTTTTATTACTAATTTGTTGTGTATCAGCTTCATACTTTGCGACTTGGTGTTGGTTATGTATGTGTGTTGTGTATCAGCTTGATACTTGGTGATTGGTTATGTATGTGATTGTACTTCGTATGTCGTTTGCTTTTTACTTGGTTCATTTTTATTGCTTTTGTGTTGAATTAGTTTACTCTTCCTCCTTTATGATTTTGAGGGGCTATAGTTTGTAGGTGTAATAGAACTCAATTACTTGCTGCATTATCTTATTAAAAAGAGTGATTTTCATTTTTCAGTGTTAGGGCATCTTATTCAGCAAAATTGTTTTATGTTTGTTAGAAAGCACCAGAAGATGCCTGCTTGAAACGGGTAAAGTTGTTTTGATTGCTTTTGCAGATTGTTAATTTGTTGCCAATTGGAATTTCTCAAGACTAACGGCATTTGTAATCGTTTTGCATATCTATCGGATACGTTGATGTATTGGTAAATGAAACTCATTGAAACGATATTGGGACCACTATATCTCGATACTCTTTTATAATAAAAGATTATATATTGAACTAATATGATTGCAAACTTGTTGGTGGGGAAATGTTAGCTTTGTTAGAAAACAGATGATTAAAAAGTAATTAAGATAATATGCTGTAATATTTGACTAGCGCGGCGACATGTACTTTAAAATTAAAATTTTGGTCATTAATTACTTTTCGATAGTGCGTTAATCATGACATTAACTTTATGGATAGCGAGTTTAGTTTGAAATAGCTTTAAAACAAAATTATTTCAAAAAAATTAATGCGTATATGGTTCAAGATCTTTAATATTTTCAAAGAACTTGATAAAAGGAATAGATTTGGACTCTTTACTTTGTCCGTGTTGTGGTATCGTGGTGGAATCTTGTAATCATAGTTGAGGAATAGATTTGGACTCTTTACTTTGTCCGTGTTGTGGTATCGTAGTGGAATCTTGTAATCATAGTTTGGTCTTTAGCGAGTTTAGTTTGAAATAGCTTTAAAACAAAATTATTTCAAAAAAATTTTGGAGGGCTTTGCAAGGTAAACTACCGGTACGTGAAGAACTTGATAAAAGAGGAATAGATTTGGACTCTTTACTTTGTCCGTGTTGTGGTATCGTGGTGGAATCTTGTAATCATAGTTTTGTCTTGTGCGATTTACAAGAGGAATAGATTTGGACTCTTTACTTTGTCCGTGTTGTGATACCGTGGTGGAATCTTGTAATCATAGTTTGGTCTTGTGCGATTTGGCATGGAGCGTTTGGGAAAGGATTTATAGATGGTGGAAAATCGGCAATGTCAATGCATTCTCCATTGATGAATTATTTTCATCTAATGGGAACGTCAACATTCCTAGTCAGTCTTCTGGTTTATGGCAAGCGGTTATTTGGACTTCGGGTTATTACATTTGGAAAGAAAGGAATTCGAGGGTGTTTAGAAATAAAGTGTCAAGCACTAATAAAAAAAATTATTCAAGATATTCAAATTAAGAGTTACGAATGGATAGTTCGAAGATAAAAAAGAAATGTGTGATGAATTGACAACATTGGCTTTTTGACCCGATTAGATGTCGTATTCAACTGTAATGGGGTGTCGGGTGTTTGGATATTTAATTCAGCTCAACGGTTACAGCAGTGGGTTTGGCTCTGATGTGCATTGTGTTTTGGTTTGCATTGCTAATATCTTTTTTTTTTCTGTAATAATGGTGTGTGCTTCAGTTTGTTTGGCTCGCGATTGTCAGGTTCAAGGCTTCTGCACTATCTGAATAATTTTGCGATCTGCATTGGTATAGTAAAGTGCCTTTATATCAGTTTGCAGCAGATTTAAGATAATGCTTTAGTTTTAGTTTCTTGTGTGCTTTGTGTGGTCAGGTGCATATAGGGCCATATTGCCTAATGTGGGTCTGTTAGCACAAGTTGCATATAGTGTAAGTCCTTTAATTTGTGTGTGGTCAAGGTTTTTAGCATGCTGAGATACCATTTCACCTATGTTTAGTTGTGTTTTTAGTTTGTATTTTTTTCTTTGGGTCCTTTCCTCTTTTAATTATCTTGTTTAATTGAGGAGGGATGCCTTGTTTTGTAATCGTCTTTCTCCCTTTTGCAGTTTTTTTTTATATATTGTTGCCTTTAAAAAAAAAAGAATACCACACTTTATCCAATGAGGTAGTGATGAGCAGAAAAACCAAATAAATAAAAAACTGAACCGAAAATAATTGAACCCAACTAATAACCAAAACCAAATTAACCGAACTACAAATTTGATTTTCGAGTTGGATAGAAGTTTGACAATCTAAACCGAATATCGAATTTTTATAAATAGAATTGCTAACAAGTATTGGTTAACTGTATTAATTAATATCAAATTTAATTTTAAACTGAAAAATGCATTCAATCACATTAATTAAATTTATAAACTACTTTAATTAAATTTGATTTTTCCTTGTTTAGTCATTTAAACCAATGCTCCGAAGGCATTGGTCATATGCCTAATGTGGGTCTGTTAGCAGAAGTGCATATAGTGTAAGTCCTTTTAATTTGTGTTACGGTCAAGGTTTTTAAAGCAATTATGCTGAATAACCATTTCACCTATGATTAGTTGTGTTTTTAGTTGGTATTTTTTCCTTTGGGTCATTTCTTCCCGCTTTTAATTCCTTGTTTAAATATGAGGAGGGAAGCCATGGTTTTAGTAAATCGTCTTTCCTCCCCCCTTATTGCGGTTTTTTATATATAGTATCCTTTAAAAAATATATAATATATATATATTCCGTGCATTATTTTTCATAAATTCGTTGCAAACTTGGAGACCTTTTGGGAGCTGATACTTAGACGAATTTTAGGGCTTTCATTTACCCTTGTTAACTTTCATACAACTCACATGTAACATTGAGTTGAGATTAATCGATTAATCATTTCAATATGATGTCTTTCAATTGTTGGATTATTTGTTTATTGTTTTCTCATTTTATCATGTTAGCATGATCTAAAAGTGATTGCTTATGACATAACATGAAACCATGTTACTTTACATCAATCAATGATCATGTTAAGTGGTTTACCACGTTAGGTAGTAGAAAACTAGTTACAAAAACGTATGTAGCTAGACTTTTCATTAAAATGTTACTAATCATAAACCAATGACATTCAAAGGTATAGTTGATTTAGGTGAGTGTTTATTGCGCATGGTTTAACTATCAGATAGGAAAAGTATTGTTAGGCGCTGTCTATTTAGGTATACACGTAGACGCGAGACTGGCACCCTGCAATCGAATTAGGGAATACTTCACATTACATTAATAAGGGAGTGACAACGCGATATATTTAGTAGATAAACTAAGGAGTAGTGCATGATTAAGTGAGTACGTTTGTTTACTTATAAGAGTTTCCATCAATTTATATTTCTTGCATAATTAGGAGTAGATTAATTTAGCTAAAATCCCATCTCAAAATATTGGATTTAATTACTTTTTAAAAAACGTAAAAACACAAAAACAATCTTCCCTCAACCTTTAGACTTTAGTGACATACTTTTCGATACTACCTCACTATTCCCCTAGAGAACGATCAACCCCCCGAGTCATGCCTATGCTACACTAGGGGTGAGCATAACGGATCGCAGACCGGATCGAACCGAGAAACCGACCCGAACCGGAGCGACCGGACCGGACCGAACCTATTTCGGTCTAGTCCTCAGTCCACACTTGACCTCATGTTCAGTCCTCGGTCCGATCTTACGTACGACCGACCAATTTGCCTTCTCAGACCGGACCGATCGAAAAAACAGACCGGACCAGACCGACCGACCAGGACCGAACACATTTGGTTCGGTCCTCGGTCCGTTTTGGGCTAAATCGGTATCGGTCCGGTTCGGTTTTTTTCGGTCCGGTCCGGGTTTGACCCGATGCTCACACCTATGCTACACTACAACGATTAGGTATTCTGCCTAAGAGAGTTTTAAAACTTATTGTGTGTAACCTGACACATCAACTACTTTTGTAATAGAGTGTTGCTATTTGCTCCTACAATATATTCCTACAAATCCTCCTACACACACAATAATATTTAATGTTTTTTCTTCACTCATTATCTCTTCGCATTCAAACCGTCGGTTCTGACACTTGTCAGGATCCTGTGAGTAGGAGGATTTGTAGGCATATGAAGTAGGAAGAAATATTATTTTCTTTTGTAATAATGAGTAAACCACAAGGACGATTCTTATAATTTTCCTTTTTATTATCGCATCTTGTTAAAATTGAACTTGATTTGACCGAAAAAATAGACATTTTTTAACTTTACCAAATCAAGGAATCATTTTGGATTTTTGGCTAAATCTCCACTCGAGGTATCATAGCCGTTGGTGCGTTGTTGTGGTTGAGAGGCAATGAACATTAATATTTTTGATATGTGAACGTATATTTCTTTGTCTAACATTAATTTTTGCCAATGTTTAAAAAACCGGTTTTTCGATTGACCCAGCTAAGCTATTGGTTCACGATTTAACCGGTTTTTTTTCTTCTCAAAACAGGATCCTGGTTACTCAACCAGTTCACAGTTTAACTAGTTCACAGTTTAACTGGCCGGGTCATCCGGAGTTTTAAACACTGAACCATTGACATTGTCCACCACATTAGCAACTGAGCTCAAATCCACACTGTTGACGTTTCCCGTTTGTACATGATTAACAACACGACCAGCCAAACACTCCAAGTGACTATCCCCAACAACAAAAGCCTGACTCCCTTCACCAACATGACCTAAGGAAGAACCCCTAGTGCCCACAATTCCCGGTTCCCAACACTTCCCATAACAACATCCTTAGGCACTAACTTTCTTTTAGTTTTCATTATTATAAAGCTAACAACGTAAACGGCAAAACAAAGAACCGAAAACACTTAAACAATAACAAATTAGCAAGCAACGGAAACAATTATCAGCCATCACATAAAACATAAAAAAAAAAACAACCCCCATGCAAACCCAAAGTATCAGTAAATGGTCGGTGGGGTGTTTGGGCTGCTTAAATAAGTCATATTAAAATAAAATAAAAAAGAGCAGGTAAGACAATCGAAACCCAAAATCTATCAACCGACATACAAATATTCATGAAATCAACTTACCGTAAGAAAGGAGACCAAATGTAGGTAGAAAAGCATCATTATAGAACTCAGACGGATGTTAGACGTAAAAGAAAATAAGTGGAGTAGTAGTATACAAAATATGGCTGGATTCAATTTTTTTTGGACCAAAGGAAAGAACCACAATTGGCCCACGAAAAGAAAGCAGCCCAAACACCCCACCGACCATTTGTGAATTGAGATATATGTTTTTTATATAATAAAAAGAATTACATCATTTCGGAGTTTTCTATCAGATTAAATCTTATGTGAAAATAAATTGGACCAATCAGAATGCTTGATTTTGCCACGTAGGCAAAATCGTGCGATGTGATTGGTCAACAAAAAGTCAAAATTAAATTAGTTTGGTCAAAATTGAAAAAAATATGATGGAGAAAAAAACACATAAAAATATACGTGTCAAATTTGTGAAAACAAAAACTTTTAAAAAAAAGAGATAATTAATAAAACTTTAGTGATTTAATTTTAAATAAATTATATAGAGTTAAAAGTGTAAATTTATAAATTTACAAATTTTATTATGACTTTAAATAATAAACAAATAACCCCTTAAACTATATACCTCTAGACTTTATATTTTAAAATACAACAAATGTAAACAATTTCTTACTTCCAAACAAAGATTTAACATTATCTAATCAAATCTCAAATCTATCTAAAAGGGTAGTTTTGCTGGGATTAGTTGGCTCACAATGTCGAGTCAGAAAACAGGTACGTAATATATACAAGATTTAATGAATCTATTATCTTCATATATTTCGATAATACTCTATAACATAACTTATAAAACCGAAAAAAATAAAAATATATATGTAGTTTAGAAAAACATAATGTATAAGCCCCATGCGTGCACGGGCATTACAACTAGTTCATAAATATACGATGATAAATGTGGCTTTTGCCTAATTAGTTTATGATTTTATGGTATAGCAAATAACACGATAGAAAAGAAAAGAAAACTACATTTGGTACGTGCACCCAACATTATAAATTTATATCCCATGTGACGTGATTGAATCATGCCTCATAATGTAATCGAGTTGTCATTCTGTGATCTATCACTAACCGACGAACCGAAAACTGATTTCAACCAAAAATGTGGTTTTGGTACTAAATACGTACAAGATTAAGTACTTATTTGTGCACAAAGACTTGTTTGCTTAGTATAAAAATCAAGGTTATAGATAGCGTGAGACGTGGCGTGACGGCTAGGGGTGTTAACGATCCGAGCCGAGTCGAGTTTTGGCCTAAACGAGCTAGGATCGTTTATTAACTACTCGGCTCGAGCTCGAATAAACTTTTTAAAATTGGCTCGAGCTCGAGCTCGAATATTTTTTTGTTGTTCGAGCTCGAAGCTCGTTTAAGATTTTGAATTTTTTTATGTACTCATACAATCAACTAACTTTCAAGCTTAAGATGCTCATATAAAATATCAAACTTGATGGCTCATTTATTAACTCAAGCTCTGGCTCGAAAACTCGTTTACAATTATAAAAATTGTTTTAATGCTCAAATTAAATTTATGTAACTTATAAGCTCAACAAAGCTTGTTTATGAACACACATAAATGTTTAATAACATCTAAAGCTTAACTAAGTTTCAAAATAGGGTGGGGTTTTGCTTATATATAGTTTATTCCCTTGAAAGTTTTTCTCTTCAAACAATGTGGGATAAGTTTACTAGCCATGTCCCTCTTATAGTTGAAATTCTCTTGTTCTTTTAATGTTTTCAAACTTTATTTTTTTATTAGTATTTCTAGTTAGCAAAGAAAAAATATCATCATATTTTTATCTCTACTACTTATAAAAAGTCTATGAAGATTTTTGAAACTCAAAACCCCTCAAAATAAAGTAATATATTTTGCTTAAAATACCCAATACCCCTTACTACACCTTAAGTTTGGTCTATAAATATTTGTAAATGGAAACTTTTATTATCGAGATACTTGTAATTTACGCAACCATGTTATTTCAAAAATACTAAATGATTCATAATATACTTTTATACTATGAGCTAAATATTTAATCAATTTATTTTTCAATATGTTGAGATAGAAATATATATTTTTTAGTTTGAAAACAGACACAAATTGATAGGCCAAGGTTTATTTGAGATGCAAATGGTCGATTAGTCTATGGAAAACCCGTCTATATTAATATTCTAACATATTAATAGTCGGTTGGTACAATTGTGTTTCACACATCATTAAAACTAGGCGAGTACTTATGCTTACGATGGGTTTCTCTAGTGAGAAACAAACATAGGTGCGATGTTGTGGTTAAGTGTTTCCTGTAACGTTTATATATAAAACGTGGATATATCAAGTATAATTGCAAAATATTGTAACATGCGATAATTCAAATAAAAAAAAATTCTTAAAATGTATCAAAGAACATATAAACACATATAGTAAAACTGAAAATAAAACATTTACATCAATTATGAGATAACTTAACAATGCACGTGATTCATCACGTAAAACTTCTTGTTACACGACATTTGAGGTGCAGACTCCTTCTTAACCGAACTATTTGACTGTCTTCACTAATATTATTGTAGCTCTATGTGATATCCCTTTAGAAAACACAACATAAAGTTGGCTATGCGAGAAAACAGAGTCCGAAAAATAAACACCCACATTTGAAATTGTTTGGCCTTGAGCTTTATTTATAGTCATCGTAAAGTTAAGGCGCATAAGAAATTTTTTTCTCTTTAGTTTAAAATGGAACATGTCATCTTCAGATGGGGCAAGAGAAATTCTTGGCAAGAACACTCTAGCTCCAGCATGCTGGCTGAATTTTTACTGGACGAATAACGTGCATTGTTAGTTATTTCATAATTGATGCAATGTTTTATTTTCAGTTTCACTAATTATTTTTATATGTTCTTTGATACATTTTAATATTTTTTCTTTGAAACCTTTTGCATTTACATTTTGATATTTTCACGTTTATGTATAAACGTTACACGAAACACGTAACCACAATATCACAACTACATCTGTTTGTCGCTAGTAAATCCTGTTGTTAATTTCATGTTTTATGTATAAACGTTTTCACTTTTTAGTATTTTGTATATCACGTATCTTTTATATACTAAAAGAAACTATTGAAAGTGGTGTAAAACCCAACGGTTTTTTAGACCAGTCAAATCGATTGGACTGGTTGAACTATCAATTCAATAGATTAATCGGTTTGATGTTCTACATATTCAATATATAACATGTATACCATAATATCCAACATGTACATGTTCATACTACAATTTAATTGTTTTAAGTCTAGAAGATGCAATTAACCTATCAAATAGAGTCATGCTTAAGCCCTCTCACGTCAAATTCTTCAACATTATAGCCCAAGATACTTTTTGGCTTTTTGGAGTTATAGAAACGAGTTCACCATTTATTCTTAAAAGCATAATAAAGATCTCATCTCCAATGACGTCAAGCTTGTTGGGGTTTATCACACCAGTAGGGTTAAGATAATCAAAGTAGTCGAATATCATTTAGAATCATGTAATCACTTTTCAACACGTGTCAATTATCTTTATTAGTATATGTGACGCTAAGACATGATACAAATGTAAGATACCAACATGAGTCTTGTGAAATGTATATTTATTTCACTTTCCAAATAGTATTATTAGGCTTCTGCAAATATAAAAAGTTCAAACAATAGAGATTAGTTTTTTTTATCTAATTTAAACCTTTATTAATATGTTGTTAAACATCATTTGTTATCCTTTTAGTACTATGTAATGTTTTGTCTCTATGCATATGCTTTCGTAAGCTTACTATAAATTTGTTAACAAAACATATATTATCAAGTGTCAGGTCATTTCATATACCATATCTCGCAATAACACCTATTTTTGATAAAGTATATATATTAGACATAATAATTAAGTAACACTATATATTGATTTAGATGTGCTATGCTCATCTTATAAAAATACATCGTTGGGTGATTTATACTTTTAGTGTTAAATGGAACATACTAAAGTATAAACTACAATGCATCCCACATAGAAAGATTGACATAAGTTAAAGGAAAGAAAGGGGATATAAAAGTAAAGCTCAAAGAGTAGTATCTTACTTGATGCTAATAAAGTTTGACATTTTAATCATTATTATTTTGAATTAAATTTAAACTATCAATACCAATTAAAATGTAAAAAAAAAAGTTTGAAAAAAAGATAGATGTTTGGCTCGATTAGCTCGTTTGACTCGTTAAGCTCGACAAGCTCGATCGGCTCGTTCGACTCGAGTGACTAAACGAGCTTTCAAACGAGCCGAGCCGAATATTACCTTTTAAAAGCTCGGCTCGTTTATCTAAACGAGCATGATCTTTTGTTCGAGCTCAAATCAAGCTTGACAACTTGTAAGCTCGAGCTCGAGTTAATCGAGCTCGAGCTCGAGTAGCTCGTTAAAAGCTCGACTCGTTAACACCCCTACCAGACACCACCGATGTTGATTCATCTACACTACAGAGATTTGTTCATCGATCACTTATTAGGACTCCACGACATAGTGAGGCTTTTAGACGTTAGATGTTTGCACCATTGTCTACCCCTTACCCACCGACTACATCAGAGTCATCCTTAGGTTCATCTTCTAAGAGGTCATTGGATTCATCTTCACCTTCTTCTAGGCCATCTCGCAGGAGATGTAGATCTCCTACTGCTTTGGTACCATCATCTACTCATGTTTCGAGGTCAATAGCCCATACTCCTGTTGATCTTTTACCACCTCGCAAGAGGTTTAGAGATTCATACTCATCATAAGATAGATCTCCTACTGCTTTGGTACCATCATCTACTCATGTTTTGAGGTTAATAGCCCATACTCCTGCTGATCTTTTACCACCTCGCAAGAGGTTTAGAGATTCATACTCATCATAAGATAGCGGAGGGGAGCATATGGAGGTGGATACTGCTGATACAGAGGCTGTTGCAGATATAGGTATTAGTGGGGGAGTTGTAGCTCACCATGAGGATGGTGTAGGTATGGGATTTAAGATTGTTGCTAGTGATGTTAGGGAGGATGATGAGGAGTTTGAGGTAGAGGCTAGTGCGGCAAACATGAGAGAGATCGGATTGACAGTATTCGTTGGCACATGGCACTTTTACAGGAGGAGTTTCGTCAGGTTCGTAGGGATCGTGATGATACTCGAAGGAGACTTAGGAGGTTGGAGTCATATGTTGAGAGACATTTGGGTTTTCGCCCTTAGACTAGTAGTACCATGATCATGTAGGACATTAGACTGATGGTTAGGTCTAGATGTTGGCAGTAGAAATAATCGTAAATCATGTACCTATTTTGGGTTGGTTGTAACCGAATTATGCTTTTATTCATGAAATGAAAAGCTTGTTTTGATTCTCTCGCGTATTCATCTATATTGTTATTTACTTGTTCTGGCAAAACATGTTCTATTGTATTTTCCTATATAAATCCTATTTACCAATTATAATGGTTATACCTCGTATCGAATCTCATCAAGTGTTATGTCTTGTAACATAGAACAATGACTATCACTCGCTCTGGTATGACCCCTGAAGCAATCGAAGAACTCATTAACCGACGTGTGGAAGAAGCGTTGGCTGCTCATGAGGCGACCCGTGCCGCCAATGCTCTCGAGGCTGAGAATCAAAGCCAGAATGGCAGTGACGGCGGTAATGAAGACGGTGAGAATGGAAATGGTGAGAATGGAAATGGAAATCCAAACGAGAATGGTAGAGGCGATAGGCATGTTGCTAGAGAATGCACCTATCAGGATTTCATGAAGTGTCAACCACTCAACTTTAAGGGAACAGAAGGAGTTGTCGGATTGATAAGGTGGTTTGAGAAGATGGAAACAGTGTTTCATATCAGCAACTGCCTAGAGAAGTCCCAAGTTAAGTATGATATTTGCACACTGTTAAACAGTGCACTAACTTGGTGGAACTCACATAAGAGGACTATTGGGACTGAAGCTGCATTTGCCATGTCATGGAGAGAGCTCATGGAGCTAATGACTAAAGTGTACTATCCAAGGAATGAGATTCAGAAAATGGAAACTGAACTGTGGAACCTAACCGTAAAAAACAATGATTTGACTGCTTATACTCAGAGATTTCAAGATTTGACTATGATGCGCACCAAAATGGTTCCTGAGGAAGAGGACCGGGTTGAGAAATTCATTGGAGGTCTCCTAGATAATATCCAGAGTAATGTAATTGCTGCAGAGCCCACGAGACTCCAAGATGCTATTAGGATTGCTAACAACTTAATGGACCAGAAGTTGAAGGGATATGCTGTAAAAAATGATGAAAACAAAAGAAGATTGGAGGTCAATCAGAGAGACAACCGTGGACAGCAGCCACCATTCAAAAGGCCAAATGTAGGAGGTCAGAATATGG
Source organism: Tanacetum coccineum (assembly GCA_026074375.1). Classification (NCBI taxonomy): domain Eukaryota; kingdom Viridiplantae; phylum Streptophyta; class Magnoliopsida; order Asterales; family Asteraceae; genus Tanacetum; species Tanacetum coccineum. Next base: position 32,494 of record BQNB010062667.1, read on the forward strand.
TAAAAGCCTATACGGCTGGCAACAATAAGAGAAAAACATATAATGGACCGTTGCCTTTCTATAACAAATGTAAGCTTCACCATGAAGGACCGTGCACAGTAAGATGTGGGAAGTGTGACAAGGTTGGGCATTTTGTTGGGAATTAGAGACGTTGAGTTGAGATGACAAAATAGAAAATAGATGAAGGACTAATAGTGTAATAGATTAGCTTCATTAGTAAGCTAGGGTTGGCATGTAACCCTAGTCCCCTCTAATATATAAAGAGGGTTAGGCACCAGGTTTTTCATTGATTCCAGAAAAATGTAAACCAAAGGTGTGAGTGAGTTAGCTAGG
>BQNB010062668.1:2490-35989 GCA_026074375.1 Tanacetum coccineum
GTTTTACAAACGACGCATTTAGAGGTCGTTCTCTTGTATCTAGCGCTGTGTATTATGAAGTAGCACCCCAAGTGGTATTCCGCTGCGTTGTCCTGATTTTGGGGGTGTTACACCAACCAAGCTTCAAGTTTAAGTTCTTTACCAAGCAATACCATTCCAAACCCTAGGAACGAAGCCAAGGCAATTACCACACGAAGTGGTGCCTCATATGATGGACCTCCGATTCCACCGCCGGTGGTGGAAAAGGAAAGTGAGGTGACAAAGGATACGGAGCTACCGAGCACCGAAGACATCTAACCTCCTTCATTGATCCATGAACAAACCAAAGACAAAGAGCCAATCGAAGAACCTTCTTTCGTTGAGAGTTTTTGCCTTGTCTTTGACAAGCATCACAAGATTTGACAAATTCGTAGGCATCCTTATAAATGGTAGGCCAATAAAAACCGGCATCAAAAACCTTCTTGGTGGTAAAGTTGGCTCCGTAGTGTCCCCTGGTGGGTCCACTATGACAAGCTTCGAGAATTTCGAGAGCTTCTTTTCCATCTACACACCTTCGGATTATTTGATCCGCACAAGTCTTAAAAAGAAAAAGGTCATCCCAGAAGTAGTGTTTTACATCTTTAAAGAACTTGTTTTTCTCTTGAGTCGACATTCCTTTTTTAATGAATTTCCCCGCATGGTAGTTAGTGATAAGTGCTTAATTACACATATCTTTTACCTCTAAAAACGAGCTTAAATGACCAAAAACAGACAAAAACTGCTAAATCTCTTTTGGGTCAAAGTATATCTCATAAGGAGATTTCAAGACGAAGAGGGTGATCGGCTGCATAGTTTTTTACTCCCTTGAGGAATCGATAACGTTAAAATCAAATTCATGAAGAAGTAAAACCCATCGAAGCAATCTGCTGGCGTCCTTCTTGTTTGAAGAGGTAATTCAAGAGCGGAGTTGGTCCTGTAAGACAACACTTTTTTCATGAATTAGATTGGATCGGAATCTCTCGAAAGCATTAACTACTGCCAAGCATCTCTTTTTCCGTGTTGTTAATTCGTTTCTCTTGCTTCAGTCATCGTCCTTGCTAGCGTAATGAATTGGTCGGAAATGCTTCTCAATCCTTAGCCCTAGGACCGAACATATGCATAATCACTGTGCATCGCATATGAATTTTAAAAGGTTGGTCCCAATTTGGAGCAATGATTGGAGCTTCGGTCAACTACTTTTTCATGTTTGAAAGGCTAGATATGCAATCTTCTAAAAAAATAAATAGGTTTTTCTCTAAGAGATGGGTTCATGGGTCAGAGATTTTGAAAAGTCTTGATAAATCTCGATAGAATCCAATACATGGCACAGAGAAAACTTCTAATCTCTTTAAAACGGTCGTTAGGTGAAGTAACTTAGAAATTACATTAACTTTGGCTTTATCGACTTCAATTCCTATTCTAGAGATCTTATGTCCTAAAACAATGCCTTCTTTAACAATGAAATGGCTCTTTTCCCAATTTAGTGCTAATTTGGTATCTTCACACTGTTTGAGCATTTTGTCTAAATTGGCAAGACATGAGGAAAAAGAATCTCCAAAAACTGAAAAATCGTTCATAAAAACCTCCATCGTTTTTTCTATCATGTCGTGAAAAATGGCCATCATACAACGTTGAAAAGTTCCGGGTGCATTGCACAAACCGAATGACATACGACGGTACGCGAAAGTTCCGTATGGGCACGTGAAAGTAGTTTTCTCTTGATCTTTAGGATCAATTGGGATTTGAAAATACCCTAAAAACCATCTAAGAAACAATAAAATTCGTTTCCGGCTAATCGTTCTAACATTTGGTCCATGAATGGTAACGAAAAATGGTCTTTACAAGTTGCTTCGTTTAACTTTCGATAATCGATGCAAACTCTCCATCCCGTGACTAATCTTGTAGGCACCAGCTCATTTTCTTCGTTCGTGACAACGGTCATACCACCTTTTTTAGGAACACAATGGACTGGACTAACCCATGGACTATCCGAGATCGGATAAATCAATCCTGCGTCAAGAAGTTTTTCTACTTCTTTCTTGATGACGTCGTGGATTTTAGGGTTAACCCTCCTTTGATGTTGGACTGAAGGTTCGTAATCATCTTCTAAAAGGATTTTGTAAGAGCAAAACTCTGGATCTATGCCTCGGATATCAGAAAGTTTCTAAGCAATTGCTTGTTTTCGGTTTTTTAGAACGTTAATGAGTGAGGTCTTTTCATCTTGGCTCAAATCTTTTGAAATTATGATTGGAATCTTGTTATTTTCCTCTAAAAACGCATACTCGAGATGCGGAGGTAACTCTTTAAGTTCAACTTCGGGAAGTTCATTTTTTGGTTCATAAGAAGTAGCAAATTCGATTGAAGACTTCTTTGGTTCAACAACTTTGAGATCTCTTTGAATTTCCAGTAAGTAATCTCCTTGGTTTGGTTGAGGTAATGGATCACTATTGAGAAGTGCATCAAGAATGAGAATGTCACCTTCGGGATCATAGTAAGTAGCATTGAAAACTGGTGAAACTGGTTCATCATCAATGCCATAAAAAGCATCGCTTCCCTCAAAGAGTAGAAACCGCTTTCACATTATCGAAGGAGGAGTAGTTCCGGAGAAGAATTTTGAAACAATTCAGATCGAGTACGAGGAAGGATGTGTTTGTAGACAACCTGAATCTTGAAAATCCAAGTACTTCTTATGAGTACTCTTCACAAGTGACATCTATTAGATCAACTTTCTTTAACGATTTGAAATTGTTGTATGAAATGGAAGGAGTATCACCACATTTAAGGGTCAAAGATTGATCGTCGTTCCTAAGAATTATCTCTCCTTCATACACGTCGATTAAAGCATGAGCTGTCCTAAGAAAAGGTCGCCCGAGTATCAACGGTACTCGAGGATCGGCTATGAAATCAAGAACAACAAAATCGGCCGGAAAGTAGAACTTTCCTACCTTGATAAAAACATTCTCGGCTACACCGGTTGGTTTGGAAATTGTTCGGTCGGCTAATTCTAACACCATTTTTGTTTCAGTAAGGCCTGAGAGTTGAAGCTTTTTCCAAATGGATAAAGGCATGAGATTGATACTAGCACCTAAATCGGCAAGGGCTAAGTAACTATCGAACTCTGAAAAATCACATGGAATGAGAAATCGACCGGGGTCACCTAGCTTTTCTGGAAGCTTTTTAAGGACAACCGCACTGCAATTTTTATTCAACGGTGTTTTGGTTAACTCAATTAACTTATCTTTGTTATTAAGCATCTTTTTGAACATCGGAGCAAACTTTGGCATATGAATGAGAGCATCCGTGAAACTTAGCTCAAAGTGAAGATTATGGAAAATTTCCATAAACTTTGAAGCTAGGATATCATCCTTTTCATGAATCTTTTGTTTGTTGAGTCTTGAAGGGTAAGGCAAACTAGTCTTGGTTTTGTTAGCAACGAAAGAAGGTTCTTCGATTGGTTCTTTGTCTTTGGTTTGTTCTTGGCTGAATGGAGGAGGTTGGATGTCTTCGGTGCTCGATAGCTCCGTATCCTTTATCACCTCACTTTCCTTTTCCACCACCGGCGGTGGAATTGGAGGTCCATCATAAGAAACACCACTACGAGTGGTAATTGCCTTGGCTTCGTTCCTAGGATTTGGAATGGTGTTGCTTGGTAAAGTACTTGAGCTTGAGACTTGGTTGGTATTGCCTAAATCATTAATCTTGGTGCAAAAGGCTTGTTAACAAACTTGTAACATTTGTCATTTGATTATGCAAACCTTGATTTTGATTTTGCACATTCTTCAATACCGCATCGTTTGCTTTGACGTAGCTTTCAAAATCTATTTTAGACACACTATTTGTTGGAGGTTGGTAAGGTAAAACTTGATTGATTGGTGGTTGATTTGTTGGTGGTTGGTATGGTGGAGCTTGATAAACTTGATTTTGGTTGTTTTGACGGTTTTGGTTAAAGTTTCCTCTGTTTTGATTGAAATTAGAATTGGTTCCTTGGTAACGGTTTTGGTTGTTTTGGACATTCGGTTGATTGAAACCCGGTGGTTTCATTTGACTTGCCAAATTGGAAGGTTGGTTTCTTTGATGCAAAAGAGATATGGGAAGCCATCAGAACTAGGTTTGGTGGTAATGCAAATTCAAAGAAAATGCAGAAGGCGGTTTTCAAACAATAGTTTAAAGTATTTAAAATATCTAATTCAGAAGGGCTAGAAAAGGGATATGACAGGTTTCAACAGTTACTTTCTCAATTGGAAGCTCATGGTGCCGAAGTATCAACTAAGGATGCAAATCATAAGTTTCTCAGATCTTTGCCCCCAGCATGGACTAATCTGGCAATGCATGAGAACTAACCTAAGAATGACAACTTAAACTATTGATGATTTGTACCAATAACCTTAGAGTTGTATGAGCAAAAATTAAGTGCCTTCAAAACATCTTTTCAAGTGCTCAAAATGTTGCTTTTGTTTCACAAAGCAAAAGCAGCACTAACAAGGTTAAGTCTGGTTTTTCTGGTGCCTACAGTACTTGCACTCCTTCTACTTCTTCAACCAATGTTCCTGAAAAGGAAGTTCTTGTTGGTTTTGCTGATAAAGTAATCTATTCCCTCTTTGCCAAACAAACAGAGGATTTGGACTTACTTCATGAAGATTTGGAACAAATTGGATGATGTAAGACATTTGAAGAGATGGAAATCAATTGGCAAATAGCAATGATTGCTATTCGAATGAAGAAGTTTTATAAGAAAACAGGAAGGAGAGTTCATGTGGATGGAAAAACACCTGTTGGCTTTGACAAAAAGAACTTGAAATGCTTAAACTTCACAACCACCCTGGTCACTTGCTAGAATGTACAGCAAAGGGGACATTTGATGGAAAGAAGAAGAGAGATTCATTTTATCAACATCAAGAAGCTGGAAAGCAAGAGAAGAATCAGATGGGTTTGCTGACAATGGATGATGGGATTGTCAATTGGGGAGAACATACTGAAGTTGAAGAGACAAATCATGCACTTATGGCTATCAGCTCAAGGCAAATAGTTAACTTTGTGTTTCTAAAACTCATTGATTCCATAACCAATTCCCTTAAACTACTGAGTGATGAACAAATGCATCAGTTAGGTGATCAAGAAGCACAAATACTTGCCTATAGTCAAGCTGTTAAGAAACTAGAAGCTCAACTTGTTACTTTTCAAAAACAGCAACTTTCTCTAAATGAAAAGCTTACATTTCAGGCTAATGAAATACATGAAAAAGATGAAAAGCTTAAAAGATATAGGAGAATAGGAATGAAAGCTGTAAAAGAAAAGGAACAATTGCAGAAAACAGTAGATTCATGGAAAGATTCCTCTAAGAATCTTTGGAGATTAATTAATTCTGGCATGAGTTCAAATGATAAACTTGGCTTAGGGTATGAAATACAATCAAACGATGAGGTTCTAAGTTATGAGGAAGAAATGAACTTTTCTGTTTTTAAGTGTTCAAAAGAGGATTCAATAGGAAAACCTTTGTACAGTAGATTTACAAAGACTAATGATTTCAAAGGTGTTCCACATCCCTTAAGTGGAGATTATACTCCTAGACCACAAGAGGAAATTGATGATTCTTTGTACGTTTATGGTAGAAAGGGTCCTCAAAAACCTGAAATTAGTGTCTCAGATGACAATTCCTCTGAGCATTCTACCTGTCAATCAAATGACAGTGAAGGATCTTGTGGAAATACCTCTGAGCACTCTTTTGAGACTGAATCAGAAAGTATAAGTGTACCAAATGAGATGTCTACTGTTGACAATGTTGTGTCTGAATTACAAGAAGTTGAACCTAGTTGTGCAAAACACGTAAAAACTCCTAGGCAACCACTCAAAGATAATGAAACACATAAAGTTAATAGGAAGAATTGGAATGATATGATGGAAAGAGAACTAGGGGAAGGTTACTCTTTTACAAAGAAAATATTTGTTTTGTAAAGTCTAAGTCATTTGATTAAAGATTGTGACTATTATGAAAAGAAAATGGCAAGAGAAGCTGAGGTTAGGAGGGTTGTTAATACTGGTAATGGGGTGGCAAAACCAGTATGGACAAATGCAAACAGGATTAATCACTCTAATAAATTTGTTCCTAGATCAGTACAACTTAATGCTGGTAGGCCAAAGTTTAATTCTTGTATAGGCCAAATAAAATACTGCGGTAGGACAAATATTAATTCTGTTAGGCCTAAAGTTAATGCTGTTAGTTCTAATATTAATACTGTTAGATCTAGACAGCCAGTACCTAACAAGACCTCAAACAGTTTAAGTCCCAAAAGACCACAGATGAATCAAATTAATCAAAGAAGGGATTTTTCAAAACCATATTCATCTGTAAGAAGACCCTTTGCAAAAACTACAGCACAAATGTCTCATGCTGTAATGGGAAATTGGGGATCTGCTGTTAAGACCTCAGCAAGTTATAATTGGAGGAACTCTAGACCAAACTTCAATTATAACAGTGGACCAACTTTTATTAGAACTGTGAATGCTAAAGGTCCACAAGGCAGACCCAAGCCTGTAAAGGCCTGGGTCCCTAAGAGAAACTAATTTCTCTTTTTCATGTGCAGGAACATCCACTGAAGAACATGGTAGATAGAGGTATATTTGATAGTGGATGCTCAGGGCACATGACAGGTAACAAGGATCAACTGGAGGATTTTGAAGAATTCAATGGGGGATCTGTTACCTTTGGAGGTAGCATAGGCTACATAGCTGGTATTAGGAAGTAGTGATGTTTGTAGAGTTAGAAGTCTAGGATGGAGATAAGAAGGATAACACTTGGTGGAGGTGCTATGACCCTAGTAAGATTGAAGCTGTTAAGAATTGGAAAGCCCCTAGAACTCCGACTGAGGTTCGTTCGTTCTTAGGATTGGCTGGGTATTACCGTAGGTTCATTGAGAACTTTTCTAAGATAGCTAAGTCTCTTACTATCTTGACTCAGAAGAGTAAGACTTTCGATTGGGGTGAGGAACAGGAATTGGCATTTCAGACCTTGAAGGATAAGTTGTGTAATGCGCCTGTTCTAGCTCTCCCCGATGGACCGGAAGACTTTGTGGTATATTGTGATGCGTCCGGGATAGGACTAGGTTGTGTGTTAATGCAAAGAGGTAAAGTGATAGCCTATGCGTCTAGGCAGTTGAAAATTCATGAGAAGAATTATACTACCCATGATTTAGAGTTGGGTGCGGTTGTGTTTGCACTTAAGATCTGGAGACATTATCTGTATGGGACAAAGAGTGTCATCTATACGGATCATAAGAGTCTTCAGCATATCTTTAGTCAGAAAGAGTTGAATATGCGATAGCGTCGCTGGATAGAGTTGTTTAGTGATTATGACTGTGAAATTCGCTACCATCCTGGTAAGGCGAATGTGGTGGCTAATGTCCTAAGTAGGAATGAACGAATAAAGCCTAAGAGAGTTAAAGCTATGAATATGATACTTCAATCGAGTATCAAGGATAGGATACTGGCGGCTTAGAAGGAGGCTGTGGATAGTTTTGCAGTATTGCAAAAAGGTTTAGATGAGATGTTAGAACAGAGAAGTGATGGAACTTTGTACTACATGGATCAAATATGGGTACCGTTAAAGGGTGAGGTGAGAACCCTGATAATGGATGAAGCCCATAAGTCGAAGTACTATGTACACCCAAGAGCTGATAAGATGTATTATGATTTAAGAGATAAGTATTGGTGGCCTGGAATGAAAATTGATATAGCTGAGTATGTTAGTAAGTGTTTGACTTGTTTGAAGGTTAAGGCTAAGCATCAAAGGCCATCTAGCTTGCTCCGGCAACTTGAGATTCCCATATGGAAATAGGAAGGGATAGCTATGGATTTTGTGACTAAGTTGCCTAGGACTAGTAGTAGGCATAAAACAATCAGGGTCATTATGGATCGATTGACTAAGTCCGCTCATTTTCTACCTATGCGTAAGGATCCCCCATTGTTTATGTAACAGAAATAGATGTATAGTTATCTTAGAGATATCTTAGGAGATATCTTAGGAAAGGATAATGATATTATCTTTCACACGTTTGTAAGCTGCTAGGGTTTTCCTGAGTATAAAAGAACCCTATCGATCATAGGTTTACTTATATGTAATAGAAGCATTAAAGCTTAATAGAAATCAATAGCAAAATTAGTATTATTGTTCTTCTTAATTCTTGTGTTAAGATTCTACATTAACCACTTTGATATTCACATAGTCAGTGTCTTCGACATAGTGATTTGGATTATAAAGTTAGCTATTGTCTTACAAAGGCTATATAGATCCAAGAACAAGGACCTACAAGTGGTATCAGAGCCTTTAGAGAGACTCTGAATAAGAAGAATCACAAGATCACAAACAAACACTCTCCTACAATTCTTTACAAAATGTCTCAACCTGCTAATGATGAGTTCTCTCAACATCTCAGTGATGATGAAGCATCAAACCATGAAGATGCATCAGACACTGGTGTTGCACCTAAACAACAACAATAGGTGATTCCTCAAACAACTGCTATCTCAAATATCAAACTCCCAATTCTGAAGAAGGAGGAGTATGATATATGGGCTATGGAGATGGAGCATTACCTTGAGTACATTGACATGATGTTTGAAGAATTAATCTGAAAGGATAAACTCAAGAGAGGGAATTTCAATGGAAAGGATGGTATTGTTGAAATACTTTTCAAGTAACTGCTGCAGAAATTCAAGCTGTTGAAAAGGAAAGGAAGGCTAAGAATATCTTGCTGATGGCCATTCCCAAGGAGCATATGAGAAGATTTCATGGAATGGATGATGCAAAAGAGATCTGGGAAGCCATCAGAACTAGGTTTGGTGGTAATGCAAATTCAAAGAAAATGCAGAAGGCTGTTTTCAAACAACAGTTGAAGAGTCCAGTTCAGAAAGGGTTAGAAGGGGATATGCAGATTCCACAATTACTTTCTTCAGCTTAGAAGTCATTTTTTAATTCCCAGTTGCTGAAGTCTAACTGAGATTCAAATTCATAAGTTTCTCAGATCTTTGCCCCCAGCATGGTCCAATCTGGCAATGACTATGAGAACTAAACCAGAGGTTGACACTTTATCTATTGATGATTTGTACAATAACCTTAGAGTTTTTGAGCAAGAAATCCAAGGTGCCTCAAAAACATCTTCAAGTGCTCAAAATGTTGCTTTTGTTTCCAAGAAAAGGCAGCAATAATAAGTTAAGTCTGTTTTACTGGTGCGGCGCGTAGTCGGAGGGGAAGCGGGGCTTGAAGCATGGGGCGGGGGCGGGCGATACAGTACTTGACATCATTCTACTTCTTCAACCAATATTTCTGAAAAAGAAGTTCTTGCTGGTTTTGCTGATGAAGTTATTTATCCCTCTTGCCAAACAATCAGAGGAATGAGAACTTGCTTCCTGAGATTTGAACATAATTGATGATTTGGACATTAAAGAGATGGACATAAACTGGCAGATAGCAATGATTGCTATTCGAATGAAGAAGTTATATAAGAAAACAGGAAGGAGTGTTCGTGTGGTGGAAAAACACTGTTGGTATTTGACAAAAAGAAGCTTGAATGATTCAATTGTTCACAACACTGGTCACTTTGCTACGGGAATGTCAGCAAAGGGGGACACATGATGGAAGAAGAAGAAGAGGACCATTGTATCAACATCAAGAAGATGGGAAGCAAGAGAAGAATCAGATGGGCTTGCTGATAATGGATGATGGGATTGTAAATTGGGAAGAACATACTAAAGTTGAAGAGACAAATCATGCACTCATGGCTATCAGCTCAAGTAGTGAGGTATCTTTGTGTTCTAAAACTTGCATTGATTCATACAATTCCCTTAAAACATGTGTGATGAACAATGAAATCAGTTAGGTGATCATGAAGCACAAATACTTGCCTTTAGTCAAGCTGTTAAGAAACTAGTAAGCTCAACTTGTTTACTTTTTAAAACGCAACTTTCTCTAAGAAAAGCTAACATTTTTCAGCAAATGAATATATAAAAAAGTGGAAAAGCTTAAAAGATATAAGAGAATAGGAATGAAAGCTGTAAAAGAAACAAAAAACAAGGAACAATTGCAAAAAAATTAGATTCAGATGGAACGATTCTTACAATAATCTTGGAGATTATTTAATTCTGGCATGAGTTCAAATAGTAAAGGTTGGCCTCTAGGGTTTGAAATACATCAAACAATGAGGTTCTAAGTTATGAGAAGATAAATGAATTTTTTCTGTGTTTAATTGTTCAAAAGAGGGATCAGTTGGAAACCTTTGTACAGTAGATTACAAAGGAATAATGATTTTAAAGTGTTCCAGCATCCTTAAGTGAGATTTTTACTCTACACCACAGAAGACAATTTATGAGTTTTATATGGTTTATGGTAAAAAGGGACCTCAAGAGCCTGAACCCAATGTATCAGATGATAGATCCAGTGAATATTCTACTTGTCAATCTAATGACAGTGAGGATCTATTGGAACTTCCTCTGAACATTTTGTTGATCATGAATCTAAGATTTCAAGTGTTCCTCCAGAAGTGTATATGTCTACACTAAAAAACAATATGAAAAAGGTGTGTCTGATCCAACAATTCAAAAGAGGTGAACCTAGTGTGTTTCACACATAAAAATCTCTAGACAACAATCAAAGATTCAAGCAAACTAAGTTAATAGGAAGAATTGGAAATTGCTATGATGGAAAGGGGCACTAGGGGAAGGTTTACTCTTTCAAAAGAGCATGTTTTGTTTGTGGCAGCCTAAGTCATTTGATCAAAGATTGTGACTATTATGAAAAGAAAATGGCAAGAGAGGCTGAGTTTAAGAAACAAAGGGTTTTTAACACTGGTAATGGGGTGGCAAAACCAGTATGGACTAATGCAAACAGGGTTAATCATGCTAATCAATTTGTTCCTAGATCAGTACAACTTAATACTGGTAGGACAAACATTAATTCTGTTAGGCCTAATATTAATACTGGTAGAACAAATGTTAATCCTGTTAGGCCTAGAGTTAATACTGGTAGTTCTAATGGTAATATTGTTAGATCTAGACAGCCAGTACCTAACAAGACCTCAAACAGCTTTAGTACTAAAAGACCATAGGTGAATCAAATTAATCAAAAAGGGCATTTTTCCAAATCATATTCATTTGTAAGAAGACCCTTTACAAAAATTACAGCACAAATGTCTCATTCTCATGCTGTAAAGGGAAATTGGGGATCGTGGCTTGTTAGAACATTCAGCAGGTTATTATTGGGGAGACTCGTATCCCCAACTCTAATAATGACAGTGGACGCACTTTTTATTAGAACTTGACAATGCTAAAGGTCCACAAGGTGGACCCCAAGCTGAAAAGGCCTGGGTCCCTCAGAGAAAACTAATTTTCTCTTTTTCATGTGCGGTATCATCACTGAAGAACATGGGTTAGTTAGAGTATATTTGATAGTGGATGCTGGGAAACATGACAAGCTATTTTTTCTTTACATCTTTTTGTTAGTTATTTTTTTCTTTTATTTTCTCTCATTCTATTTTTCATCATGTTTTTATTTTTTTTTCATCTGTCTATTTTAGCTTTTTTTGAACAAGGATCAACTGGAGGATTTTGAAGTATTCAATGGGGGATCTGTTACCTTTGGAGGTAGCAAAAATGTTACATATTGGTAAAGGAAAATTAGAGTTGGTAATTTAGATTTTGATAGTGTGTCTTTTGTAAAAGGAATTAGGGCATTTTAACCTTTTTCAATATCACAAATATATAATAAGCAGCACAAGGTTCTTTTTACTGAAACTGAATGTCTTGTTGTGTCTTCTGACTTTAAGATGCCAGATGAAAATTAGATACTTCTAAAGGTCCCTAGACATCCACTTATGTCAGTTTTGATATAAAGACTCCTACTCATGCATAGGTTTTGTTGTTTGATTGCTAAAGCAATCTGATTAATCTAAATTGTGGCACAGAAGTTAGGTATATCAATTTTAAAACTAAACTAACCTTGTGAAAGGGAAACCTTGTAAGAGGTCTACCTTCCAAGGTTTTCAAAAATGACCATACATGTGTTGCCTGCCATAAAGGTAAACAACACAGGGCCTCCTGCAAAGCCAAATTAGAAAGATTAATCACTAAGCCATTACACACCTTGCATATGGATCTTTTTGGTCCTACTTCTGTAAAAAGCATTAATCATGCAAGTTATTGCCTTGTATTACTGATGATTATACCCAGGTTTTGTGGGTAATTCTTTTGGCCTCTAAGAGGATGAAACTAGTGGCATTCTTCAGAACTTCATTAGGCAGATTGAAAACCAGCTTAGTCATAGGGTTAAAATCATTAGATCAGATAATGGCACTGAATTTAAGAATAGAGATATGCTTGAATTTTGTGGAAACAAGGGAATAAAACAAGAGTATAGCAATGCCAGAACTCCACAACAGAATAGAGTTGCTGAAAGAATGAACAGGACCCTAATTGAGGCTGCTAGAACTATGCTAGCAGACTCACTCTTACCAACTACTTTTTGGCAGATAGTAGTTTGTACTGCTTGTTATATTTTAATAGGGTAAGAGTGACTAAACCTCAAAACCAAACTCCTTATGGCTTTGTGTTTCAGGCCACAAAACCAATTGTCAGTAATAAGACCTTTTGGGTGTCATGTTACAATTTTAGATACTCTTAGTGTGCTTGGCAAGTTTGATGGAAAATCTGATGAGGGATTCTTAGTTGGTTACTCTCTAACTGCAAAGACTTATAGGGTTTTAATTAGTACCAAAGAGTAGTAAATAAATCTGCGATGTCAATTTTCTTAAAGATATACCACTGGTAAGGAGTAGGGTATAGATGGAAGTTTGCATTGATTATCTTACTGATTCTAGGAACTCATATTCCTGTATCTTTGGAGATCAGTAACCCACATGCAGGTGCTCCAGAAGGTAACTAACAGGCAGGTACTTCCACAAACTCAAGGTTCTAATGCCCTCCGAGGGAAAAAGATGAGGATGTAGAGCTTATGTTCTGCCTTCAAACTATTGTAGGGATACTGTAGAATAAAGTTGAATAGGAAATCACTTCAACAAATTCAAGAAAGAGGAGGATCTTGACGGAACCTCAAATAGAGAAAGAAGCTTCTTCTACTGTTACTATAGAAGAGAATCCTAAGATTCTAGCCTTAGAATAGATTGGAAGAAATTGCTCTAAAGCATTTAGGGAAAGTATCTGAAAACACCCCTACCAGTACTCCCTCAGTTAATACTGGTAGTGATTCAGTTAATACTGGTGGTTTTGATCCTGATGATTCACCTATGCCAGAGCTCGAAAATCTTTCACAAGTCTTTGAGGACAGGAATTTTTGAGAGGCATCATTATGATGAAGAGGGCGATGATAAACTTGACTACAACAGCCTACAACAGAAATTGAAGTAGTCCTACTCCTACTTTAGGATTCACAATATTCACCGAAAAGTAAAATCGTTGGTGATCTAAAGTCAGGGCTGTGCAACTAGAAGCAAAGTGCAACAAAAATCTGGAGCTCATGCACTTTTCAGCTTCATTTAAAAGCGCAAAGAAACAATCACAATGATTCAACAGCATTGTTTAATTTGTTTGTTTTCTATCTCAGGAGGAAACCTAATAAGATTTTCTAAGCTCTACAAGATGACAGTTGGGTTCAAGCCATGCAAGAGGAGTTGTTACAGTTTAAACTGCAACAAGTATGGGTTCTTGTAGATCTACCTCACGGAATGAAGGTGATTGGTACAAAATGGGTCTACAGAAATAAAAGAGATGAAAAAGGAGTGTTGTCAAAAATAAGGAAGATTGGTGGCCAAGGGTTCAGCAGGAAGAAGGGATTGGACTATGATGAGGTTTTTGCTCCAGCGTGGCAAAATAGAAAGCTATCGGTTATTTTTTATTTTTTTAGGGGCCCTTTGCCTATTTATGGGGTTCAATAGTAACAAAAAGGGATGTAAAAAGTACCTTTCTGGTATGAACTATAGATGAAGAGTTTATGTCTCACACACCTCCTGGCTTTGTTCGGATAACTTGATCACCCCCTAAGAAGGTTTATAAGGTGGTCAAAGCTTTGTATGGATTGCATCAAGCTCCTAGAGCTTGGTATGCTACTTTATCAACATTCCTAGAGAAGCATGGATACAAGAGGGGTAGGATTGACAAGACTTTATTTATTCAAAGGGACAAGAAGGATATCATGCTGGTTCAAGTGTATGTTGATGATCTATTTTTGATCTACCAAAAAGTCTTGGTTGATGAGTTTGAAGCCTTGGATGAAAAGCAGTTTCAGATGGAGTTCTATGGGGAGAACTCACATTTTTCTTAGGGTTACAAGTCAAACAGAACAAGGCAGGAATATTCATATCTTAGGACAAGTATGTAGCTGAGATACTCAAGAAATTTGATCTTGTAAATGTGAAAACTGCAATAACCCCCATGGAGACCAAAGTGGCATTGACAAAAGATGAGGAAGCTATTGATGTGGATGTACACTTATATAGATCCATGATAGGTTCTCTCATGTATTTAACTGCCTCTAGGCCTGATATAATGTATGCAGTATGTGTTTGTTCTCGTTTTTAGGTCACTCCCAAGACTTCACATCTCAATCTTGAAGAGAATCTTATAGTACATAAGGGCAAACCAAAATTTAGGCTTTTGGTTTCCAAGAGACTTCCCTTTGACTTGGAAGCATTCTCTGACAGTGATTATGGTGGGTCCAACCTTGACAGGAAATCCGCAACAGGTGGTTGTCAATTTCTTGGACAAAGACTTATCTCCTGGCAATGCAAGAAATAGACCATAGTGGCTACTTTTATAACTAAAGATGAATATGTAGCTGCTGCAAATTGTTGTGGACAAGTATTGTGGGTTCAAAATCAACTACTGGACTATGGTTTCAATTTCATGAATACCAAAATCCACATTGATAATGTAAGCACAATCTGCATTGTGAAAAACCCAGTGTATCATTCCAAGACAAAGCACATCGAGATACGCCACCATTTTATAAGAGATTGTTATGAGAAGAAGCTCATTAGCGTGGAGAAAATTTATATAGACTTAAATGTAGCTGACTAAACCTTTTGATGGACCATGGTTTAATTACTTAGTGGTTAGTATTGGGATGATAAACACATAGCTACATTTAAGGGGAGGCTAAATTGTATAGTATGTATTAATTCGGGTAGTTAGTTTAACTAAAATCTGGTAGTTAGTAGTATTAATACTGGTAGTTAGTAGTATTAATACTGGTAGTTAGTAGTATTAATACTGGTAGTTAGTAATATTAATTTGGGTAGGTAGTTTAAGTTAATTCTGTCTATACAAACTCTTGCATCATGTTTTTTTTTGTTTTAGATTAATTCTTGCAGGAATAGCATGGATTTGCAGATGTAAGGCAGGTGTGATAAGGTCTGTGTTTTGTCAATCTTCAGTAAATACTTAATTCTGGTTGAAAAAGAGTTAATTCGGGTTGTATCATAATTAATTCTGGTTGACCAAAGTTAAGTCTGGTAGTGTAAATTTTAATTCTGGTAGGTTATTGTTAGTGTTGGTTGCGGGAAAATTGACTTTCTCTGTTTAAACACTGTTTAAATATAACTGTTACAGATTTTTACGGCGCTATTGTCGTTAACAGAGAAGCTATATATAGATAATGTTTGATTTCTCTTTCATACTTATCTGTTTATTGCTTATTCTCCTTTTGACAAAGTATAAAAATCTTTTTGTATTTTTAAAAAATATAGTTCAATTGTCTTGTTCCAGCATCTACACCTCACTGTAACATAAACCAGTAAATTTTCAGTTCAAGTCACTACCTTTTATTACTACTTTCGATTCATGGCTCAATTAAAATACTGCGACAAACACAATCAAGTGGGGTTCTTGCGCAAGCCTGATGAAAGTGCAGGGTTTGCAGAGATAGTGGATTTTTTAAGAGGTTCCAACCTCAGGTATGCCTTAACTTCTAATCCTACTATCTATGATTCCATAGTCAAACAGTTTTGGCAGACTGCTACTGCCAAAACTCTTGCTGATGGGACTCTAGAATTACATGCAACTATTGATACCATTGTGTATACAATCACTGAGGCATCTATTAGAAATAAGCTTCAATTAGCAGATGCTTCAGGGATTACAATGTTGCCAAATAATGAGATTTTTGAGAGGATGGGGAATATGGGGTATCCTACTGACGGATCTTTTACCTTTTGGAAAAGCTTTTTCACACCCCAATGGAGATTTTTAGTTGATTGCAGTTTTACGTACCTATAAAATATATAATAAAAATACTACTTAGGTAAATTCCAACTATTCACCTTTAACTAAGGTAAAAAGTTTAAAACTTACAAAAATAATATATAAAATATATAATATACGTATGTTTAACCGGGCAAGTATGATCACCCGGGTCGTTTCCCCAATGACTAGTGAGATTGAAACCACGTTTTCGTTCGGATCCTGATTTGAATGGAACAAAGATATTTTGGATAGGCTATTACTACTAATTAAGAAGCAACAAATAATGACAATTAAGCAAATAAACAAATTTAAATCCTTAAGGACTCTAAGTACTGTTTTTGGAGTTTTCAGGTTTTTATGACTTTTGACAGCGAAATTTAACTAAGGAAATAAGCTAGAAACTGCAAATAAAGACTTAAAATGTATTAAGCTCTATGAAAACTTAAATTCTACTGAATTTGATAAGCTAAATCCTAAAATTACTTATCTAAATGAGGCTGAGAACACAGCAGTACTAACTTATGGTTAGTACTGGTAGTGTAAATATTCAGCAGTACTTTCAAGAGAAAGTACTGCTAGTGTGACTTGACTTTTGAAAACAAAATATCGTCAGAGTGTGCCCACCTCCATTCCTGCTATCTCATCACAAACGTCACAGTAGGTAGAATAGTGTGTTATCTCGCTCCAGATCGAAACTCTAATAGTAGTTCTAATTACTGACACGCGAGCATTTAGAATCTGCAACCTCTAACTCAAGTCATATCAGCCAATATCCCGCGCCATGAAACAAGCAGTTACTTAAACGGGTATCGTTTACGTACTGGCTAGTGTAAAAAGTTACAGCACTCAGTACTAACTGGAGGTTAGCTATGGAGTGTAAAATCAAGAGTGCACTAAACCAAACACCCCTTAACTGTTATGACCGATTTGAGAAAAGCTTTTTTAAGAGAAATCTAATGAACAAGTACTTAATACCAGATAAAAACTAGCTTAAAACAAACTAACTTTCATTGATTAAAAAACCTGAAATAAGCTTTAATCTAAGATCTAAACTAATTAAACTAATGTTTTTGGATTTTATGAGTTTTTATGACAGAAATTGATAACTAAAGATTTATAACTACTTAAGCAAAAACAGATGAAGACAAACAACTAATAAGTACTAGAAGAGACATTTAAACACTAATAAGCAAAGAGAATAAGCAAATAAGCAAATCTAAACATAGCAAGCAATAACATCAATATTTAAAACTAGAATTTAAAGGAAACTGAAAGAGAAACTTACAAACTCCTCTAGCTAAACAAGAGGACCAATTAAGGCAGCTACAAGCTCTCTAGCTTATGAATAAGCTAGAGTATAAGTCCTTGGGATCTCTTCCAAGGTAAGATCCCCTTCCAAAAGCTTAGATACAATAAGATCCATAATAGATTTAACTGATTTAAGGTTTAGATAAGGTTAATACTGAATTCAAACAGCTCTATTTCAGCTTATAGACTGAAAGAGCTTTTGAGTAGCTTATTAGCTTATGAGACAATATGGCTTATTAAGAGAGCTTAAAGGTTGAAAATAAGAAGAGCTTATGACAAATTAAAACTGAATTTCATTAATTGAAAACTAAATTACATTACTAGAAAAGGAAATTACAAGAACATTTAAGTAAAAATACGAGTTTAAGCTAATTATATAAAAACTAGATAACAAAGAAAGAAAAACGGATTCAAAAACTAGATGCTGTGTGTGTGAGAAGTGAGGTCTTTTTATAGGCCTGAAAGAAGCTTCTAGGATCTATAGCTCTGCCCTCCAATCCTTCAATCTCTGCCATTCATTTAATCAATCATTGGAGATCCTTTTGTGGCCGTTTGATCAAAATGTGGACACCTGAGGATTGCCAGCGTGTCATTCTCTTGATGTGACGTTTGTGCTTCTTTTGTGAGTATTTTAGTACAAAAACCCACATTAATTTGTGCTTTCACCATTGTTGACGTGGCTCTTCTTGAGAGAAGGTTAATGAATCCCTTTGATTAGACTAATTTGACCCTTCATTTGTGCTTGAGCTTCCTTGAATTGACCAACGCACCCTCTAATTTTGATTTGCCCCTTGTTTTACCATGGCAGTGAAAATGGGAGAGACGATGAATAGTAAAAGGGATTCCCTCCTATTTTCGACAGTTAAAACTGTTGGAGTTTGGGAGGTTAACACTTTTAGTCCTTGTCTTTCATTTCTTCTTTTTAAGTTATAAATAACTTTCGGAATATGCAAGAATGGCCCTTGGAGATGAAAATTGGCTAAGGCTTTGGATCTTTTGGGGCTTCGGCTTTGCACTCTTTTGATTCTCGTGTCCGTGTTTGCTCACTTTTGACTGTTTTCTTGTGATTTTTGACTTATCCATACCTGCATACACAAAACATAGATACAAGCATATTTTTGCCATTTTTGGTCTGTTTTGGGTTTATTTGGGTTATTTTAGGTATAAATAGATATGTGTATTTTACACCTATCAAAATTCCCCAAACTAAACGATTGCGTGTCCTCACGCAATATCACATGCCTTATAACCAAATACCTCGAAAAATCCCCAAACTAAACCTTTGAAAAAGTAGCAAAGATTTTTGTTTGAGAGAGATAAGAGATCACAAGTTATAAAACACCCGACTTCCCATTTTCTAAGATTTTTCTCTTTTTATGATTTTTCAAGAACGAGTTGGGAGGTATGTTGGTGAAAATTTAAGGATCAGGTGAAATTTAGAACGGATAAAGTTTAGAACCCGCGCGGATGAACTCTAGCTTCTATGGCAGGAGTTGGTTCATGTTATGGCAATCTTGTGGACTGTGATCATGCACGAGTCCCACAAGTCAAAATTACTCTATGTCTTCTGAGTTTGATAAGATGTACGCAAGACATGTGAAGCTATATTGGTGGCCAATATGAAGGCAAAACATCGCCACTTATGTTGTAGCAACGTATCTGATCTGTGCTAAGGTCAAGGACTGAACATCATTGGCATTAGGATTGTTGGTACATCTTATATACTCAATTGAGTGGTCAATATCACTATGGATTTTGCAACAATGGCTTCCTTAGTCGTACAAGGCTACGACACATTTGGGTGTTGTGAACCGGACCCACTAAGTCCTGCAATATTTGTACGATGAGAGTGGCAGATCCGATGGATAATTGCAGAACGCGGCTCCTCAAAAGGAGGTGGTTACGAGACATGGGAAGACCTGTCTCGATTATTTGTGATCGTGACCCTAGGTTAGCATCAAATGTCTTGAGGTCACTTCAGTATGGCTTTAAGGTTACTAGTTTGGATATGAGCACATGCTTACATCACAAACCGATGGCAAAGCGACATGACTATTCAATTCTCTTCGAGGTATGCTACATTGTTGCTGGATATACTTTGGAAAGGTAGGGTTAACCTTTTTCCATTTGTCGAGTTCTCATATAGCTTTAGCTATCACGCTGATTCTGAAGGCTGCACCATTTGTAGCACTTAGGTAAATTGTGTCGTTCATCCTTTTTGTGGGGCCCGTGGTGGAGAAGTTCAACTCACTGGTCCAGAAATAGTGCAAGAAACAACTAAGAAGATCGTTCAAATTAAACAGAGAATGTAAGCCGCACGCGATCGATAAAAGAGTTACGCGGATTTAAAGCGTAAACCGATGGACTTTCAAGTTGGGGATAAAGTTATGCTTAAAGTTTTGCCTTGGAAAGGGGTCGTACTTTGTGTGGAATAGGGGGGTAGTTGAACCCTAAGTACGTTGGGACCATTCAAGTGTTAGAAAAGTTGGTTCCGTTGCATACAGATTGAAGCTTCTGTAGAGCTGAGCGGGTTCACAATACATTTATGTATCCAACTTGAAAAAGTACAATGCCGGACAACCATTAGCCGTTCGTTTGAATGGACTTCACTTTGATGACAAGTTCAATTTTTTGGGAGTCTGGTAGAAATCATGACTGTGAAGTTAAACGTTTGAAGCGAAGCGCATTCCACTAGTCAATGGTTCGATGGAACTACAGGAGAGGTCCTTGAGTTCAACATGGGAATTCGAAGATCAATTCAGGAAGAAATATCCACACCTCTTCACCAAGACCACACCATCATCAAGTGCCGCGTCTTAAGCCTTGAGTACCACAGGCTCACTTAATGGGGTAGAAATAAAACCCCATATTTTTCGGGTCATTGACGTCTTTAATAAATTCTAATGTATTTTTAGTATGTTCGCGTTTGCTTTTAATCGATAAACGTTAGGTTAAATCGTGTAAGCTAAACAATTATCGTTCAATGTAATGGGCATCATTCACAATTAATATGTTTACTTCAAGCACGGGTTAACGTTTAACTTATTTTGAGGCAAATTATCTAAACATTGATCATTTCTTTTCTATTGGTTTAGATAAATTTATATTGTTTTTGTAATAAAGTTACTTTTGGATACCCAGATCCACATTAATTAACTATACGACACCTCTACAACGATACCCATGTTTATATATAATGCTAAAACATTTTAAAAAAACTTTAGCTACATTAAAACACATGACGTATCAAAAATTTTCCATGTATCAAACAAACAAATACATACACTTGATTAATAAAAATCTACATTTCCATTTACCTCAACTTTTATACATGCAAGTACCATTTAAATTAGAAGAGAAGAAAAACGTCGCTCTCGCGCGCTCCTCCGCACTCTCACACGCGCTCTCTCTCACAAGGATGATTCCCACATGAGGAAACATGAAAACATAAACCATTAAGAAAGGTCATGACTAGTGGTTTTAACCACTAGTCATCCCCATTTCACTCATCTTGCCCCCCTTGAATTCCCACGCCCCATTTCCCTCCCCCTAAGAATAGGTCAAATTTTAGCTAGTTTGTTACGGCATATATTTACAAGCATAGAGAGATAACCTCAACACACTCTTACACACTTAACAAAAACCTCAGCATACTCCTCTCTCTCTATTATCAACTCACACAAACCAACGCTCCAACTCCCCCCCCAAACCTAAAACACAACTCCAAAACAATTATTTTTTATACAATCCGATTACAGCTTTCATACTCATATATCAGATACTCAAGGTATTTAAAGGTTGGAATCAGCCCTTTAAAAAGGTTTAAGCAAGAAAAGGTAGGATTAGCGTTTTTCAAACTCATCTAGGGTTTCTAGCTTGCAAGCTTGGCGTTTACTCTCGCGCCGCTCTCTCTCTCGGGTTTAGAACATATTTTCATCATATACTTCATCATATTAAGGTATCTAACACACTCTTAAACTTTTAATTTTCTTGTTTATATGTATACACGATGTTTACATAGCAAAATACCATGTGGACTTCTTAAAAACAGAAAAAGAGGTTTTTTACTTGTAATCATGGATTTGTGCACTGTTACATAGGATATGTTGTTGTGAATATCATGAGTAAAACGGCTCGTCGTCTCAGGCAGCCTCGCGTCACTCATGTTGGTTTAAGCATAAAAAGTGTGGATATAAATTAGGGTTATAAAGATTTCTTAATAAGTTTCAAGTAAAAGTATGGTAAATAACTTGATAATCATGCTTCATGAACTTTTATTCATGTTATATGAATGCTAAAATGATGATATAATGGAAGTATAAGTGATGTACACACTTGGTTAAGTATAAAAAGGTTCAAGTATATAAACCTTGTAGTTAAAAGTATACTTAAGGAAAGTTAGGCTTTCATGTGATATTAATGACTTGATAATCTTGTGATCTTGAACATTTGGACAAATAATGGACTTATGGACTCTAATATATGTAATACATATGATATATATAGTTATAAAAGACTTGTGGTAACTTACTAAATAGAAAAGTACAAAATCAAGTTTAAAACATGTTATTATGAAAAACATCCAAAACTTTGTTTGGTTTCGACACATGACCTGGTCATTTTTTTAATTTCATAAGGTAGTAGTCTCATGACGATTCCAAAAAGTAGGGATAAGAAACTCGAAAAACGGTTGATAACGCAAAGATAGATTAATAATACGATTTAGTTAATATATTATATTAAACTGAAACTTTTAAAGCAAGTTATAAAAATAATTAAAATGAATATTATTTTATTTTTACTATTTACTATTTTTCTATTAAAATTATAAGTAAAATTTAATTTTTTTATAATAAGAAGATTAATAAACTTTAAAACTACAATACAAACAATTAAACATAATAAAAAAATAACCAAAATACCTCCCCAATACAAAAATACCAACCCCCAAAACTAAAAACTAACATCTACTATACTCCTCCACTACCACTCTACACCTCTTACCGACTCCCAAACTTTAAAATCACACCCCCACACCCCCCCACTAACCTATTACATCCCTACACCCCCCATACAATTTTCCCCAACATCCCCATACCCCAAAATACCATAAAACCTCCCCTATCTCTCCAACCACACCTTCAATCCCTCTCCCTAACTCTAAAAACAGACACACACCCCTACCAACACCTAAACCCAAACAACCCCCCAAAAAACCCCCCCCCAACTCAACTATCATACAAATATCCAATAAACATTACTCATTACAACTCTCAAACTACCATATCTCCACAAAACATTAATAACATCTCAAACCTATCATGATAGAGTAAGTGATGTGTGAGTAAAAAATACCAACTACACCATTATATAACAAATCACTAAAACATAAATTAAACACTTATAAATTTTATTATACCCAATATTATAAAAAACAAATTCCCCTAATTCACCTAAAACTTCAAAAATCAATACTATGTTTACCTACTCTCACAACAATAATATCCAAACAATTAACATTAGTATTTTAAATTATATATTTCCTTTAAAATCCAATCAACAATTCAATCACCAACTTTATAAAATACAAAAAAGTCAATTCACTACACCAATATCACAAACTGAGATATAGAGAGGAAGTGAGAAATATAAATAATCCTTTCAATTTAGGCCCCATAAATAAAATGAATAATTTAAGACGCGATCCTTTTTCATTACATAGTTGTAATTAAATCAAAAACATGTTTCATATTATAGTATTAATCATACACTAGGGAAATCTTGTGACATACAAATACGAATATCCAAACCTACTGAATTCACCAAAATATTGTTGACTTTTTAACGTAATGTATACATGATGTAGTACTACTATGAGCCATGGTATAAATTTATAAACTCAAATTCAATCTTCAATCAAGCTTTTATCGCCATCCCAATTTATATATCTGTAATGTGTCAAAAAAACAATATTGTAAATTATGACCAAGTGAACCACGTGAAGCTTTAGCCAATTTAACAAATTACTATGATACAATCCAATGTATAGGTTTATAAAACGGACCTTTTTGGTCGATTCTCTATATATTAGAGTTATTGCTCTATGAAGCTAACCACGCCTGGAACCCTTATTTCCGCTGCGACCCAATTATGGGGTGTTACAGTTCATATTAGAAAAAGGATAATCTTTAGATTGTCACGGCCTCACAGCTCTTCCTCTCTTCGTAGATAGTAAAGCATGTTTGGTTAATGGACAAAAAAATATATAGATAAATTAAGTGATAATGTTTCACTGGGATGTATGGTATATCGATTTAAGAATGTTTAGTTGCTTAAAAATATTGTTTATTATTCCCCCCCCCCCCCCCCCATAACGAAAACCCTTTCGGCCTTTATTTTTAATCACTGGAAAAATGCCTTAGCGTTGATCGTGTTTTGATGTTAGTAATATAAGCTTGCTAAACCACGTTGTTAGACATATGGTTTAGTGTTTAAACCTTTTGTACTTTGTTAGTAAATGTTCGTTTTCCTTGGCCAATCTCCACAAGGCTAAGTGTTGTTGACCATAGACAACAACTTGGAATCCAAATTTAGTCTAGGAGTCTTTTGAACCATATATCGGAATGAATGGAGATCAAACGAAGATTAAAAGAATCCAAGTTCAAGAACATCAATCTCATAAAACTCCATATCAAAAAAATACCATACCAAAAATATAACAGATAAAACCCCATTATATCCTTATATCCAACCCCACAACCATGATAAAACTATCCACCAATCAAAAATGCAACCCCCACACTTGAACCCAACAGTTCACCACGCTAGATTCCAAAAAAATCACTCACTCTCTCCCTCACACAAAACGCCTGCCGGATAACACCCTTTGATTATTTACGAAATTTCAAGAACAAAAGATCCAAAGCTCAACCAATTCCTTCTAAGAATAAGGGTACAATTATGTCTAGGACACCTCCAACTTTGAAAATAACGGAATTGCTTGTGCTTTCTACCCGGTATAGAAGATGAAGGTTTTACGCCTTCAAATCATTCTTAGAAACTTGCTCTACTCTTGGAGTGGGTTTGAACTGTCGATTGTAGTTGTAAGTTTTATTTCCTCTCTAAAAATCGTCCGCTCTATTTATGCAATGTTTGGGAATGTTAGAGTTGCACTCATTTATGATTTCTTTGTAGTGGCACAGAAAGTGCGAAGCACTACATAAAAGTACGCCGCACATCTTCAATTAATGATGTGCATTAAACTCGCTGATAAGTGCGCCGCAACTCGGTTATAAAACCGGCGCACTTTTCCTTCTGACTTCAATGGTCCATATTCTAGATCCTTCTTTTGAATGAATGTTAGTAGTATTTAACCAAATCTCTTGCACGTTAAGTCCTTTTCTTTCACTTTTAGTCCTGTAAACAATAATTTACATAACTAACGACCAATTCTTGCATATTTATTGGTTAAGTACATATATTTTCGCATTCTTAAAGGATATTTTTATGTATATTTAGGAGCGTTATCAGCCTGTTCCACTAGCAAATTTGATGAGAATGCGATGAGGGTTCTCTTGTTGGAATACTTTATAAATAGCAAGGCGTTTAGGGTATTTATCACAATAGAAAAGGGAAGTAGAGGAGGAATCTGCACATAAACTTCTTGAAAACAAACCCAATATTGCAGGGAGTAGACCAGATTGGCTCTTTGATATTGATTTACTAACAAACTCTATAAATTATGAGCCAGTTACTGCAGGGAATCAAACTAATAAGAATGAAGGTATCAAGGATAATTATGATGCAGTACCTACTCAACAATATATTCTGCTACCATTACTTTAGGATAGTCCACAGAGCTCAAAGGATGTAGTTGCTAATGATGCTGGTAAAAAGACTAATGAAGAACCAGCACGTGAGGGTGAAAGAAATGGTCAAGAGAAAGAAAGAGGAGCTTCAAATAAAGAAAATGACCAGAATGTGCAAGATTTTAGAGGTGAATTGGATAATTTGCTTGTTCAATAGAAGGAAGGTTATGCTAATAGCACTAACAAAGATAGTACTGTTAGTCCATCTGTTAGTACTGTTGGGCAAAATTTTACTAATGTTGATGATCTTCCTACTGATCCTCTAATACCTGATTTGGAGGATACTAGTATCTTTAGTGGTGCATATGATGATGAAGATGTGGGTGTAGAGGCTGACCTTAACAACTTGGAAATAACCATGAATGTCAGTCCTATTCCCACAACCAGAATTCACAAGGATCTCCTAAAGACCAGTTTTTAGAGACATAAAGTTAGCTACTCAATCAAGGAGGATGACCAAGGATTAATGCAAGAAACAATGTTATGGTTAGTAATCAAAGAAAAGGAGTACAAATAACAAAGATTATCAAAACTGCTTTTTTGCCGTTTTCTTCACAAAATAGAACCCAGAAGGTGATTCAAGATTTGCAGATCCAAGCTGGGATAGAAAGCAATTGAAAGAGAGCATGTTGCAATTTAAAACATTCAAAAGGTTTGGACTCTGGTGGATTTTCCTAAAGGTAAGAGGGACTATTGGAACTAGTGGGTGATTTCAACTTAATTATAGTTATATATATATAGATATATACTATACTTTATATATATATTATATATATATATATATATATATATATATATAATTGAATACACACAACACACCACACCACACAACACAATATATATTATATATTTATATATAATATATATATATTATATATTATATATATATATAATATATATTTTATATATATAAATTAAAATCAAAATATCAAAAATAATAAGAGTGAGTAAGTATTCCGTAGATGGTTATAGAAAGTAGCATTTAAACCGATAAAGCAGGTAATTAACAAAACCTTCAAGAGTCGATAACTCTCCTCTCTTTCACTTCTCCAGCGCTCTAATCTCCGCAGCAGCCAACGTCCCCTCTTGTTGTCAAACCTCATCCTCTCCACCGACCCCCCCACCTATCCCACCCCTTTTTACGCCTCCCTCCTTCCACACATCACCCCCACAACCCACGCCAAACCACTAGTAGAAGTCGATACTAGTGTATGTATAATGGAATGACAGTACACAAGAACGTAATCATATCATCACACAAATACCCAAACACAATTTTCGCTCGCACTCTTTCCAAACTGTTCTCCCCGCTGTAGATAGAACGTGATCACGAAACTTAACTTGATTTTCTTGATTCTTCGCTCACAGCGCGCGTATTGATTTCTCTGTCGGCTTGACTACGATCTTACGGGTAGTGTTTGAGACGCTTGCTGTTGGTTACACGCACTAATTGCTACTGTCCCATATGTTCTGACCAACGTGTCATAGACTGTGTCAACAATGACGTACATGAAAATAACCACCTTCCACCTTAACGCCCGTCCCCCAGACGTTCGACCCGAACCGCTCCCCGCCTCTGCTTCCTGTGCCGCCGTGTCTCGCCCGCGCCCTCCCTCGACAAGCCCCTCTGCGCTCCTCCTTCCTGGCCGTTTTACTTCTACTGTTTATTTTACTTCTTTCTACTCTTAACTTATTTCTTTTTTCTAATATTTATTTTTTTTTTTATTTATTTTTTATCATTTTTTTTTTATTTATAGTTATTACTATTTATTTTATTTTTTCTTTCGCTTTACTTTGTTCTTTTTTTTTATTTTTTTTTTTATATTTTTTTTTTTAACTATATTTTTTTTTTTTTTTTAATTCTCTTTTTTTACTTTTAAGTATTTTTTTATTGTTTTTTAAACTTCCGCCCCCCCCACCCCCCCCCCCCCCCCCCCCCCCCCCCCCCCCCCCCCCCCCCCCCCCCCCCCCTTTATTTATTTTTATTGTATGTTTAAGTTCGTGATCAAGTGATTGAATGATCAAATTTTTGATTTGGGATTCTATTTCTACAACTAATACGCAAAAACAAACAAACGCAAATAAACAATTAAAGCAATTAAAGATCGAAACCTAAAAAACTGTTAACGGGAATTTAAAAACGCGACTCTTAAAACCTTAATTATCAAATTTAAACCACTTCAAAGCAAAATTTAATTTTTAAAGGTCCTAAATAAAAGAAAATTTTAAAAAAAAGAATTATATTTTTTTGACTTTTATTTAATTTTTTATGAATTAAAAACTGTTTTAATCTAAAAATATTATTAAAAATATTAAACTAATTAATAAAAATCTAGAAAAATTACATAAAGTACTTTTAACTATGTAGAATCTATGAAAATTAAAAGCTAGAAAGTTAGCTGAAGAAATACGCAGTTAAAAATGCAAATAAGCTCTAATAAGCAAATTGGGCAAAGAAGGGTTAAGTATTAAATATGGCAAAGTATAAACAAAAAAGTCGCAAGGGCAATTGGTAGTGGAGTGTGGTGTTAAAATGTTTGGGTGTTAAGGTTGAGGTCCCGGGTTCGAAACTGGGGCCTCCCTATACTCCCAAATGTTTTTATTTTTTAAAATTTCTTTTTGCAAAAGCTTCTAATAAGCTTAAAGACCAACTTTAATAAAGGCAATATTTTTAGAAACTTAAAATAAGCCTGAAATAAGCTTATGAAAATGACAGTGGCTTATTATAACTAAGTTACTCTTTAACTAAAATCTTTTTACTTTTAAAAACTAAATAAGCTCAAGGCAAAACAAAATAAGCTAAATCGGATACTAAGCTATGTCTAATAAGCACCTTGAACTAGAAATAAGCAAAACAAATAAGCTGGAAAGCATCTAAAAGCTTTAAGACAGTTTAAGAAGAAAAAGCTTTAAGCCTTAACTGATTTTGCTTATAAGCTTGAATAAGCTCAAACCTAAGCTAAATAAGCTAAAAGGGCCTTAAACCTAACCTAATAAGCAAAACTAAGCACAATTAAGCAAACCTAACAGCTCAAACACTTAAATAAGCAAATAAGCAATTTAGCTAAAACACAACTAAAAACAGTCTAAGGAGGCAACTTTAAGCTAATTTTTAAGCTAGTTAAGCTATCATCTAAGTTCTAAAACCTAACAACTGATTAAGCTACTAGAATAAGCAAAAATTAAACACTTTGGGATACTAATAAGCTATAAAATGGCTATGGAAAAAGGCTGTTTACACTGAAAACATATTTTTGGTTTTTTTTAATGTTTTTTCTAAAAGACAAAAAGAGCTTATGCAGCCCTAAATTCAGATATCTAGTTAAGTTCTAAACCCTAAAATAAGATTAAACAGATTAAGGTTTGGGATAAGCTACTTGTGAATATTTTCAATTTCTATAAACTATCTCTAATAATCTAGAGTTAATATTGAAAAGTGGATTTTTAACTTTGAAAATCAGATATTAGAAACTTTGACAGTTTTTTGACTCAAACTCAAATGACAAATGCACATTTAAAACAAATCTATTCTACTGCATACTTAACCAAAAAAAAGCATGAAACTAACACTAAAACGCCACTAATAAGAACCTAAGCAAATAAGCTGTGTATCAATCCCCTATGACCACAAATTCAAACCCTTGATAGGTAAAACCTTAGACTTGATTTTTAGACTTTAAAAACTTATGAAAACTTACTTAAAGACTAAATTAAAGCTTGTCAAAAGTGACTAAAAGGCCAAAGTCTAACCAACAGTACTAACACATGGTTAGTACTGCTAGTGCCAAACAGTTAGTACTGCTAGTGCCAAACACCCCCTTAAATTCTCAAAATTCATTTTAAACTTGAAAAAGACTTAGAAAACTTAGAAAAACTAAAAACAGGTTAAATATAAGATAAAATAAAGACATATAAGCAATTAGTACACACAATTAAGCAATGGAAATAAGCAAACAAAAATGATCAGTTTTAAGCTTCTAATGGTAGTTTTATGTCAAAACATAACTAAATGACTATTAAGCTTTAAAATTAATTCATTAAGCAACAATAGAACATAATAAGCAACATTAAACCGAAATAAGCAGCAATAAGCAAAGAAACAGTAAATAAGCTAAAAATGAAAAAAATGAACTTACAAGGCCCTTTGCTTAAACAACAGCTTAAATGGCTCTGACGAGTTTATCAAACAAGCTTAGCTGTTTAAAAACAAGCTAGTGTGGTCTTAAAAGCCCTTCTAGGTTTGGCTTTTCTTCCAAAATAAGCTGTGGTATATGATGGGTGATTTTTGAGTGAACTTTTCTAAAAAACTTAAAGCTATAAAAAAGTCTAATTTGCTTTATGAAAACAGGTTATATAAGAGCTTATTAGAGACATTATCATAAACTTATAATTCTTAACATAAGGTTTATTATAAACAGATTTTGCAATAAAACTTGAAATTTCTCCCACATCTCAATCTTAAAAAACTTTTTACTAGATTAAAAATGAACAAAATAAATACGGTAATTTTACAATAAAATACGCTGAAAATATAATAAATAAGCTATTATAAAATAGATACAAAATACTCTCTGACCCTCCATTGGCCTTATAGTAATAGAAGAAAGAAAAAAGCTTCTTGGTCCCTTTTAGTTGTGCTTTCTTATGTGAGGATTAGCATTTGAGAGTGTTTCCCAAGCCATAAATTCATAGTCTCGCATTTGATCCTCTTTGTGCGCGCTCGCGCGCGCGCGCGCAGACCCAATTAGCCCACCTTCGACCTTGAGTTCAGTCCAATCAAACCACATAGGATTCGCCCATAGGTTGAATTTCTCTTCTTGCCTATGGGGAATAGGTTAAGGGGGTGTGATTGTTTTTTGTCTAGTTGCAGAGAAAAAGAGGGAAAATGATGGCGGGAATAGCGAAAGATAGATTTCGCGCAGCGGCACTCTCGCTCGCGCGCTCTCGCGCGCGCAGCATTTGTTTATACGAGCGCGCTTTGTTTGGAGTAACAAGCGAGAGCGAGAGAGATATGAGAGGATAACGGTCCCCGCCCTGTTAATGGTTCCCCTGGCGTCACCCCCCCCCCCTAACTATGTTAGTACCTACAGTACAAACGGTGTAAAACCCAGGGGACCGCAATTGGTGTAAAAGGGTTTAAAGGGTGTATGGTTAAGGGTTATGTTGGGCTTATATTTGGGTCGGGTTAGGATTTAATTGGACTTGGACTTTTTAATTTGTAAGACTTATAGATTAAGGCTTAGTGGGTTGGCCCGGCCCATTAAATGGATGCGGGTTGGCCCATTTCAGATGCACATGTCTTTGGCTTCGATCTTTCACGCTCTTTCTATTCCCGTGCTCGGTTTTGTCAATTTTGGCTTTGTTTTTGTCCTTTAGTGAATATCCATTTCCTGCACAACACAAATAGCAAAACACACATATATTTGGCATTTTATGTCCGATTTTGGTCATTTAGGCTCGTTTTTATAAGTAAAAATGTATGTGTAATTAAGCACACACCGAAATCCCCCATACTAAACTATTGTCGTATCCTCACGCAATGCCATAAGTAAACACTTTAGAAAACCAAGAATCTCAATCCCCCTCGTCTAATTACCTCGAAAAGTAGCTAAGTGTTCATCAAGAGGAATTAAAGAATCATTAGTTTTGAAAAGTCCCATTTTGACCATTTTTAAATATTTACACTTATTACCACACATATTTTTTTATATTTTTCCTTTTTCTTTTTCTAACTAGAATGTTCGGACTTTTGTTATTTCATAACCTTTAAGGTCATAGAATAAGAAGCACTTCAATCTTAAAGTACCCAAAAAGATAAATTCATCGTCCCCGATTTTTCACTTGTCCCAAACCAAGATTAAAAATGAAATCACCGTTAAATATAAGTTAAGATGCTCATACTTGTACCTTGTGAAACTTTTCACTCCCGACAATTATTATATATTATGTGAGTGTGCTTATTTCGAATTTCAACCATGGATCAACCTTTTCAAGAAAATTATAATATTTCTATGCTTCA
Organism: Tanacetum coccineum; assembly: GCA_026074375.1. NCBI lineage: Eukaryota > Viridiplantae > Streptophyta > Magnoliopsida > Asterales > Asteraceae > Tanacetum > Tanacetum coccineum. The sequence goes on from BQNB010062668.1 coordinate 33,946, forward strand.
CGTTCCACCCAAGAATTATGATTTTGAAGGCGAGATCATTTCATGTAGTGACTTTCTTCTCGGCACATCCCAGTCGAGATCGGCTTAGGTGACCAGGCTTTTGACACCCCCACAGAGAATAGTATCGGAACTCACGGACCTTCAGTTTCAAAAACTCTTAGGCTTCCCGTAAAACAATTCATTTAGAAAAACCACAACTTAAAACGACATAGTCTTAGTTCAAAAGCATATTTAAATTTAAGAAAAAGAGATTTTCCCTATATATATTAAATCACATATATTACACTTAATATAATTATGCATCCTTTAAACTAAGGAAATCCTCGACCTTTTAGAAGGCTGCAACATTGGTTGTGAGCCGGCAAGATGCAACAAACTTTTATCAGCCTCGGATAATTACTATGTGCCTTATTTAGAAGACTGCAACATCGGTTGTGAGCCGGTAAGATGCATTAAACTTTTATTAGCCCATAGTTTTTATTAGTATTATTACCTCATTTTTCATTTTTCATTATTTTTTTTACACTTTATATTACCATGATATAGAGAAAATTTCTTTTTAGAAAATTTAAGTATAAATTTGAACTAAGACTAAATAAATTATTGTTATCGACTATACTTCAAAAATCGTTGATTTAAGTTTAATTTTCAAAAAGAGCACGTATTATTAGTCCGGTTAGAAGCTTATGGGAGAAAAAGCCACAAACTACACTTATGAGCTCTTAAGATTCCCAACTAATCCTTGTTTAGCATCTAACTCATAATTAACTCTATCATTTCTCGTTCTTCGCAAATTTAAAATCTTTAATAAAAAGATCCGCGAATGCTTAGTCTAAACATTAAGGAGCAAGCTAGAGCTCAACACGCTCGATCGAGTCAAAATTTATTCTTATTCTACCCAGCAGGAAAATCAAACATTGTGACAAAACACTTATTTTATTTTTGGAAAATTTAAAATTTTTTCAATTTTTTGGTATTTTGGTGATAAAAACAGGATTACGTGAAAACAACGACTGCATGCACAATCAAATCGATAGATCCCCCATACTAGAATTGAACATTATCCTCAATGTTTTAACAAGGGTCTCCACGTAAATCTAAAGTCGTTTATTAAGTATGCTCAAAGATAAACGTTAGTCGATAAGATTTAGGATATTGGATTCCCATAATAATGCTAAGGATTGAAGCTCGAGTGAACGAAGGACAAAACCACGAGCACGAGAGTCTTCATAATCTGGGGTAATCCTGGACACACAACACAAACCACAAAACACGAGAAAGGAAGAGGCGAACCTCCTCACATCATACTTATTCATTACTATTATTATAAATATATTAGGATAAGCATGGGTTGCCACCCACGAAGCGCTTGTTTAAGGTCACTAAGCTTGACTCAAATCCTCGAATTCATTGGTCCATGGGGAAACTTTGGAGATCCGGGACAACCACGGGTGGTATGTCCCCTCTAAACTAGTGTTTGAGTCTATGACCGTTCACCTTGAAGTTTGGTCCGTCGGTTTGAGATAACTCGACGGTGCCATAAGGGAAAACTTGGGCAATGGTGAACGGTCCGGTCCAACGAGTTTTTAGCTTACCCGAGAAAATCTTTAATCGAGAATTGAAGAGAAGGACTCGATCACCAACGTTGAAAACGCGGTTCTTAATCTTCGAGTCATGAATCTTCTTCTTTTTCTCTTTGTAGATTAAAGAGTTCTCGTAAGCTTGATCACGAAGTTCATTTAATTCATTCATTTGAACTTTTTGGTGATCACCCGCGGTCTTAAGGTCAAAATTACAATGTTTCAAGGCCCAATAGGCCTTGTGTTCAAGCTCGATAGGTAGATGACAAGCCTTTCCGTATACTAGCTTATATGGAGTGCACCCGATGGGTGTCTTGAATGCTGTACGGAAGGCCCACAAGGCGTCATCTAACTTATCGGACCAAGAAGCATGGTTTTCACCTACAGTCCTTTCCAAGATACGTTTCAAACCATGATTTGAAACCTCCACTTGTCCACTCGTTTGTAAATGATACGCGGTAGAA
>BQNB010062669.1:0-35988 GCA_026074375.1 Tanacetum coccineum
AATCTAAAAAATTAATTAAAAATACTAAACTAATTTGGAAAATTCTGAAAAAATTATGAAAAGTACTTTATACTATGCTAATCCTATAAAAAATAAAACGGGACCAACAACTTTTCTTAAATATTAAATGTGGCAAAGTTAAAACGAAAAAGACCCCAGGGTAAGTGGTTGTGTGGTGTGGTGTTAAAACGTTTGGGAGTTAAGGTTGAGGTCCCAGGTTCGAAACTGGGGCCTCCCTATACTCCTAAACGTTTTAGTTTTTTGAAAATTTCTTTTTGAAAAAGCTGCTAATAAGCTTAAAAACCAACTTTAACAAAAGAACATTTTTAGAAACTTTAAATGAGCCAGAAATAAGCTAAATTAAGTTAACGAACTTGGATTTAAGCTAAGTGACAAGTTGCTTAACTTTTTGGCTTTTAAAAACTAAATAAGCTAAAGAAAAAGCAAAATAAGCTAAAACATATATTCCCCTACACCTAATAAGCACTTATGATCACAATAAGCTAATAAAATGAACTAAAATAAGCTTAAATGACATAATCACTTAAAAGGCTTTAAAACTTTAAATCCTAAACTGAAAATGCTAATAAGCTTAAAAAAGCTCTAACCTAAGCTAAATAAGCTGAAAACACTTTAAAACTAACCTGATAAGCAAGACTAAACACAAATTAAGCAAATCCAATAAGCCATAAACTCAGGAAAGCAAATAAGCAAATTTGGCTCAAAAATACTTAAAAATAGCCTACAAAGGCACTTTTAAGCTAATTTTTAAGCTAGTTAATCTATCCTTATGGGTCTAAAAGTTTAAAACAGATAAAGATGGTAGTATAAGCTATAAGAATAAGCAAAGAATAAGCAGTTTGAAATTTATATAAGCTATGAAAAATGCTTGTGAAAAAGCTGATTACACTCAGTATATGCTGAGTGATTTTTTTGTTTTTATAAAGACAAAAGTCAAAGTGCAGGCCTAAGATTAAGCTGGTAAATAAAAGCTAAACTTAAAAATAAGCTCAAACAGATTGAGCTTATATCTAATGAGCTTGTGCTCTTAACCTCAGACTCTAAAAACAACTTTAACTAATCTAAATTTGAGATTGAAAAAGGACCTTTTTAAACTTAGAAACTGAAAAACAAACTTGCCAGGATTATGCTAAACACTCAAATTACAAAGAACACTTAATACTACTCCTATCCTACTGCATTCTTAACTAAAAACAAGCAAGAAAACAACACTAAATTGCTATTAAATAAAATCTAAGCTCATAAGCAGTTTAAGAACTCATAAAGACCACATATTCAAAGATCTTGTAAAAGACACCTTACCACTTGATTTTAAACTTGAAAAACTTTTAAAAACTAATTAAAACAACTTAAAAGGGCTTGTTAAAGTTGGCTTAGTGACCAAAACAGTTTTGTACCCCTTTTGACCCATTTTGCCTCTTAAACCAAACACCCCTTTAACTTTCTTAAAATCCATTTTAAAGCTATTTTAAACTGAAATAAGCCAAGATTATTGAAAACAGATGATAAACATGCAATATTAAGGCTTTTAGGCAAATTACAACAACTTATAAGCACTTAACAATATGCAATGAGATTAAGAAGTTTTAAAGTTAAAATTGACAGTTTTAATGAAAACACAAGTAAATGACATGTAAGCAATAAAAAAGCATCAATAAGCAATAAACAATAATAATAAGCCAAAATAAGCTGGAAAAAGCAATAAATAAGCAGTAAATAAGCAATAAGCATATTTAAGCTAAAAATGAGAAAAGTAAGGACTTACAAAGCCCTTTGCTCTAAACAAGGGCAAATAAGCTCTTAAGAGCTTTGTCTTCAAGCTCCAGCTTATCAATGATAAGCTGGTAAAACCCATAAGCCCTTCCAGGTTTGGCTTATCATCCATATAGATTTTGTGAGTGATCTTTGGTAAAAAGGCTTAAACACTATAAGGTATTGAAAAACTTATAGTGCTTAAGTGAACAGCTTAAGTAAAGATAAAAAAGAGCTTTTGTGAGCTTATCAAATGTTTTTAAAACATAAAATGCATTAACTTAAAAACAGATTTAACATAAAAACTTAAATTTCATTAAACTTGAATAAAACAGTACAAAGCTTTTTTTAAAAAGTACAATAAGTTAAAACAAACTAATATAAGCTGAAAACTGACTACATACTAACTAGCTTACAATGGTCCTATTTATTGAGAAAAATAAAGTCTTGGGTCCTCTTCTTTGTGTGCTACTTCTGTGAGTGAGCTCATAGGTGTGCTTCTTGTGCGAGTAACTTCAAAACCATCATCTAAGCCCTCCATTTTGCTTTGGCTCCAAGTCTTGCAATCCAAGCCCTTGATTTCACTTGTCCAATCAGACGTTGAGAGATTGCCAAGGTGGAATTGGCAGTTTGTGAAGTGGGGTTGAAGGTGAGAGTGATAGGTTTATCAATGGGTGCTGTGGACGAGGTAAAAGGGATGGATGAATAGTGTTTATGGCGGGAATTTTTGAATTGGGTGAACAGGGTAACGGGTGTTAGAGTTAGGGACTTGCAATGTTAGTCCATAAGGACTAACGATGCAAAAGGTTAGGGTGTATAGGACTAAAGGGGTTAACGGGTGTCATGGTTTAAGGGTTTTGGGCTTAGGATTGGGCCGGTTTTAATAGTTTTGGACTTAGGGCTTTTTAAAACTTAAAAGTTTTATAGATAAAGGCTTAATGGGCTGACCCGACCCATTAAATGGGTACGGGTTGGCCCATTTAAGATTTCTTCGGATTCGGCTTCGTCTTTGACTTTGACTTTTTGACTTTGACTTTTTGCCTTTGACTTTTTGCCTTTGACTTTGACTGGTTGACTTGATTTTGACTTTTTACGCTCTTTCTAATTCCGTGCTCGGTTTTGTCCGTTTTGACTTGATTTTTGTCCTTTAGTGAATATCCGTTACCTGCACAATCATAAATCACAAAACACACAAATACAATGTATTTTTGGTATATTTTGGTCATTTTAGGCACGTTTTTATAGGTAAAAGGTATGTGTAATTAAGCACATACCAATAGGCATATCTTTAGATTAGAAACGTGGAAAGTATTGTAGACACTACTGAGCTCTTCAAGAAGCTCAAGTGTATATGCCACTGGGCCGACCCTTTTAAGGATCTTAAATGGTCCAATGTATCAGGGATTAAGCTTTCCTCGCTTTCCGAATCGAATGACACCTTTTCGAGGTGATACTTTCAACATAACACGATCTCCAACTTAGAATTCCAAAGGCTTTCATCTTACATTGGCATAACTCCTTTGCCGATTCTTGCAGCTTGCAAGGCGTTTGATCGAATTTTGCCCTATATATTAGTAATAGTTTCCGGATTATCTCTGGTCCCTGAGTTTGAACATCTCTAACTTCTGCCCAGCTGGGACAGATGATCTTTTCCTTTGTCATGGTATTGTAAGAAAATTCTACCATTGGTAAGTGTCTTTCCCATCCTTTTCCAAAATCGTATAACTTAGGCTCGATACGATGTCTTTGTGTGTTTGGCTGGTTCTTTCCTTTGTCAATCAGTTTAGGGATGATATGACGTACTCATGTATATTGAGTACCCAAGTATTCTCAATGACTGCCAGAAATCGGGATGTAAATGACTCTCACGATCCGAGATGATGGATATCAGACACTCATGCCGTGAGACTATTTACTTTATTTTATAACCTCGCGGCTCAAGGGTTTTCCATTATTTTTGTTGCTCTGGTGGAGATGAAATGTGCTGATTTTGTAAGGCGATCTACAATGACCCAAATTGTGTCATGTCCGCTTGATGTTTTGGGTAGTTTTGTAACAAAGTCCATCGTTATTCTTTCCCATTTCCATGTAGGAATCTCTGGTTGTATCAGTAAGCCGGATGGCTTCTAACATTCTGCTTTAACTCTAGAGCATGTCAAACACTTGTCAACATATTCTGCGATGATTGCCTTCATGTTAGTTGTATTCGTTGCATGAGCTTAGGGCAATAATACTGTTTTCCATGATAATTGTATTCGTTGCAATTATTACCACTTATGATGACTTGTATTCAAACATTTCATTACAAACATTGTGAATTTCACTCAACCGTTGTGTTGACCCCATTTAGCATGTTTATCTCAGTAAAATTGAGCAATCTAATGGCAAAGAGTTGCATTGGACCAATGTGCGACGTCCAAACCTGTTATCATTCAACTTTATGTTTTGAAATGTATTTTGGGACCTCTTTTGTAAAAACTCTGATGAATAATGAATGATAACTTATCTTTCAAAAATGTCTCTTTTGAGTCGTTTTCTATTATTGTGACTATGATTCATGAAGTAATACCCCAGATTAGCTTCCGCTGCTATATGTCAAATATGGGGGTGTTACAGATTGGTATCAAGAGCCACGGTTATAGAGAACAAGGTTAAAACCTTAAGTATATCTACTTTTTCTATCCAAGAAAGTCCTCCGTGCCACTTCATTTCCCGAATAGTATGTAAAGATACATAACTATTATATAAATAACTTATGTTATTTTCCACTGGATTGTTACAGAATTATGTCTTCTCCTGACTATATCTACCCTATTATCGTCCCATCTGATTCCAATGTTGAGGATGCTTTTTCCTCTACACACTCTCCTAACTATATACCGGCTTCACCGAACTATTTCCCAGCCTCACCGGGAAACACCCCTTCTGACTCTTCAGATGATTTAACTAAGGATCTTTTGGCCTCACTAGCCATCTCACCTTTCCACGATGATCCATATATAAAGGTTATACAAGCATATAATGCTACTAGTAATGAATCACCTATTCCACTACCACAAGCTCCTATTGCTCCACCAATTGTTTTACCTCCATCTCCAGTGTTACCACTATCACCAATGTTTAATTCCTGAGATTTCTTTCTTCCCAAGGAGATTTTACCACCTAAGAAACGAGCCCATTCCCGATCATCCTCCTTTACTTCTGCCCTACCTCAAGTATTTAAGACTGGAGAGAATTATCATGGCGCTCCAGATACGTCTTACGCACGCCATGAGGAACAAATTGAGACTATTCTGAATCACTTAGATGAGCTCCCTCTTGAGCGCATTGAGCACATAGACGATATTATAAAAGGTCTTGGTAATGGTCGAGTAATCATACAACGAGATTTGCCAACAGAAAACCGAAACCTTCAAGAAGCCCATACCCAGATTTCTGGATTTCAGAAAGAGTAAATAAGGCATGACGACGAGATTGTTCTTTCTCGCGTCAGGACTTCTACTCTAGAGATACTCATCGAGGATATCCAGATTCATCACCGATCAGATATGAAGAGCCTTCTGGACAAGATCCATAAGCTCAAGAACCATAAGGGAGGACCACCAGACTACTAGACTAGATCCTTATCATTTACAGCTTTTGTTAGAATCCAACAACTGGATGTGTGGTATAAATAATGACACTTTTTTGTTTCCAAAATTTTGAATATGTAAAATGTAAGAAAATTGTTGTTTATGACTTAATACATTAGTGATTCCATTATACAACGCTGCTTATGATACCGATTTATGTATGTCGTGGTTGTCTATCCTATACCCTGTATTAACTCATATCATATGTATCCAAGAGTACTATGATTCTATTACCATCCGTTTTCTCAAACCTTTGTACCAAGATATCTTGGATATGATTAATAATCAAGACATTGAGCATAAAAATTTTGGAATCTAAGACATCCAGATAAGTCTATAACTCGTTATGGATCATACCACAACCAATGAGAAGTGAACCAGTCCCCGAGAAACCTAATGAGTTAAATGCTTATTAATGTGTTGATTCCAAAATCTTTCGTTATAACCTACAATGTAATATCAAAGGATGTGTATTTCCTTGTTAAAACTTGCATCAAAATGAGAATCCATACAATGATATGTCAAATAAATTCAATATCACTAATTATGAAATTTTTGATTTTTATACGATGACTTGTGATATGACTATCATTATATGAATTCTTATTATGTGTTGTCTTGTAAATGTTGATAGAATGGCTCCCAAGAGGACATCAACATCTGCAGCACCAGCCATGACTCAGGACGCCATCAGGAAACTAGTTGCTGATAGTGTTTCCGCAGCTTTGGAAGCACAAGCTGCTACCATGGCAAATACTGACAATACCAACACCGGGCCAAGAGAAGCTCCTGTAGCAAGAAAGTGTAGCTACAAAGAGTTTATGAGCTGCCAACCTTTCAATTTCAAAGGTACGAAAGGCGCTGTTGGCCTCATTCGCTGGTTTGAACGAATTGAATCGGTATTTCTCCATAGTAACTGTGTCGTGGACTGCAAAGTGAAATTTGCTACTGGTACTCTGACTGAAGAAGCTTTGTCATGGTGGAATTCATTCGCCCAGCCTATTGGAATAGAGGAAGCCTACAAGATCACCTGGTCCGAATTTAAAACGCTCTTAATAAAGAAGTATTGCCCCCGAACTGAAGTCAAGAAAATGGAAGATGAATTTTACAACCTAACTGTAAATGGGCATGATCTCAAGACTTACGTTAGAAGATTTCAAGAATTGGCAGTCTTATGCCCAACTATGGTGCCAAATTATGAGAAACTCATAGAAGTCTTCATCAGGGGATTACCCAGAAGTATCGAAGGAAATGTTACCGCTTCAAAGCCTCAAACATTGGAAGAATCCATTACCATAACTCAGAGGTTAATGGATCAAGTAACAAAGCACAATTCTGTGCAAGGAACCAATGATCACAAACAAAAGTTTGATGATAGAAGAACCTTCACCAACAACAACTACCAAAATATCCGCAACAACAATAACAACCGCAACAATGATCACCAACAACAACAGAATAGAAGGCAAGAAACTGTCAGGGCTTATGCTGTCGCCCCAACTGAAAATAGTAGGTATACTGGAAGCTTTTCCCTGTTTAAGAAATGTACCCTGCATCACACAGGACCTTGCACTGTCAAATGTCAGACTTGCAACAAGGTGGGTCATCTGACTAGGAACTGCAGAAACAAAGGGCCAGCCACTGGAAGCAACCTGCAGCCAGTGTCAGTAACTTGTCATGCTTGTGGAGAGAAGGGGCATTACAGAAACCAGTGCCCGAAGGCAAACAACAATGCCTATGGAAGAGCATACTTACTGAGGGACAAGAACGCTCACCAAGACCCGAACGTAGTCACGGGTACGTTCCTCCTAAACCATCATTTAGCTAGAGTATTATTTGATTCAGGAGCCGATAAAAGTTTTATATCCATATCTTTTGCTTCTATGCTTAATATCCCACCAATTACACTAGATACCACCTACGACATTGAAATGGCCAATGGAAACCTAGTAGGCACTAATACCGTTATCCAGGGTTGCTCCCTGATTTTGTTAAACTAACCTTTTGAAATTGATCTCATGCCAATTAAACTCGGTAGTTTCAACGTCGTTATTGGTATGGATTGGTTATACAAGTATCATGCTAGAATTATCTGTGATGAGAAAGTCGTTCAATCATCCTCAATCCGCACGGTGAATACTTTGATCCATCGGGGTGATCACTGTAAAACATGACCTAAAACCTCATATCCTGTATTAAAACCAAAAGGTATATATCCAGGGGATATCAAGTTTTCATAGCCCAAGTAATAGAGAAAAAATCAGACGAAAAACGACTAGAAGATATACCGGTAGTCAGAGGAATTCCAGAAGTTTTTCCCGAAGATCTACATGGCCTTCCTCTAGTTCGCCAAGTAGAATTCTAAATCGATTTAATTCCAGGAGCAGCACCAGTAGCTCAAGCACCCTACAGATTAGCTCCTTCAGAAATGCATGAACTATCTGACCAACTACAAGAGTTAGCAGACCGAGGTTTTATCCGACCAAGTACTTCGCCCGGGGAGCTCCTATCTTATTTGTTAAAAAGAAAGACGGATCTTTCAGAATGTGTATTGATTATAGGACGTGAGTGAATAAAATTCTTCGTGAAAGAATCGTTACCCTATTACAAGGATCGACGGATTTATTTGAATCAACTTCAAGGCTTCAAGTGTTTTACTGAAAATTTGACTTATGATCAGGATATCATCAACTGAGAGGTTAGGGATAAAAGATATTCCCAAGATACTACTTTTAGAACAAAGGTACGGACAACTGAGAATTCCAAGTGGATGACATTTGGTTTAATTAATGCGGCCTACTATGTTCATGGATCTCTGAAACCGTGTGTGTAAAACATACTTGGATAAATTTATGAATGTGTTCATTAGTTGATATTCATATCTACTCCCGTAACAAAGAAGAACATGCAGATCACCTGAGAATAATCTTGCAATTACTCAGAAAGGAGGAATTGTATGCCAAGTTCTCCAAATGTGATTTCTGGATCAGTATCTTGCAATTTCTTGGGCACGTAATTGATAGTCAAGGAATTCACGTTGACCCCGCCAAGATTGAAGCAGTTAAGAATTGGGCATCTCCTACCACACCCACAGAAGTACGCCAATTCTTAAGACTTGCCGGTTACTATCGGAGATTCATCAAAGATTTCTTGAAAATTTCAAAGTCTTTGACTGAATTAACCCAGAAAAGCAAGAAGTATATGTGGGGAGAAGACCAAGATTCATCTTTCCAACTGTTAAAACAAAAGCTATTAGGAAGCTTCAATCTTAGCATTACCAGAAGGAAACGACGATTTTGTTGTTTACTGTGATGCATCCCATCAATGTCTGGGAGCGGTGTTAATGCAAAGAGAAAAAGTTATTGCATATGCATCTCGACAACTTAAGCCTAATGAAGAAAACTAAACCACACACGACCTCGAATTAGGAGCAGTTGTGTTCGCTCTTAAAATTTAGAGACACTATCTGTATGGCACAAAGTGTACTGTGTTCACTGATCATAAAAGTCTTCAACATATCCTTGATAAAAAAGAGTTGAACATGAGACAACGCCGTTGGTTAGAATTGCTTGCAGATTACGATTGTGAGATTCGCTACCATCTTGGAAAGGCAAATGTTGTAGCAGATGCCTTAATCCGGAAGGAACAAATCAAACCACTCCGAGTTAGATCATTTTGTCAATGTCCTTCACCCAAATTACCAAACGCTAATTCCTCGATGCCCAAACCGTAAGCAATCTAAGTTGAGAACATCATTATGAGTACACCTACGGAGGAATTAGACATAGCATGGGAAGTACGTCCTGATGGAACCCGATGTATCAAGAATCGAAGTTGGTTACCACTCTTTGGTAATTTGAGAGACTTGATCATGCATGAATCCCATAAATCGAAATATTCCATCCACCCAGGTTCTGACAAAATATATCAGGATCTGAAGAAACTCTATTGGTGGCCTAACATGAAGGCAATCATCGCAGAATATGTTGGCAAGTGTTTGACATGCTCTAGAGTTAAAGCGGAATGTCAGAAGCCATCCGGCTTACTGATACAACCAGAGATTCCTACATGGAAATGGGAAAGAATAACAATGGACTTCGTTACAAAACTACCCAAAACGTCAAGCGAACATGACACAATTTGGGTCATTGTAGATCGCCTTACCAAATCAGCACATTTCATCCCTACCAGAGCAACATATAATATGGAAACCCTTACAAGGTTATATATAAAGGAAATAGTCTCACGGCATGGAGTGCCGATATCTATCATATCGGATCATGACATTCATTTCACATCCAGATTCTGGCAATCATTGCAGAATGCTTTGGGTACTCAATTAGACATGAGTACGTCATATCATCCCGAAACTGATGGACAAAGTGAAAGAACCATCCAAACACTCGAAGACATGCTTCGAGCCTGTGTTGTAGATTTTGGAAAATGTTGGGAAAGAAACCTACCATTGGTAGAATTTTATTACAATAACAGTTACCATGCCAGTATTAAGGCAACACCATTTGAGGCACTTTATGGTCGAAAGTGTAGATCACCTATCTGCTGGGCCAAAGTTAGAGATGTTTAACTCACGGGACCAGAGATAATCCATGAAACCATCTAAAAGATAGTACAAATTTGATAACGCTTGCAAGTTGTAAGAGACCGACAAAGGAGTTATGCCAATGTAAGATGAAAGCCTTTGGAATTCTAAGTTGGAGATCGTGTTATGTTGAAAGTATCACCTCGAAAAGGTGTCATTCGATTCGGAAAGCGAGGAAAGCTTAATCCCTGATACATTGGACCATTTAAGATCCTTAAAAGGGTCGGCCCAGTGGCATATACACTTGAGCTTCTTGAAGAGCTCAGTAGTGTCTACAATACTTTCCACGTTTCTAATCTAAAGATATGCCTATTGGTATGTGCTTAATTACACATACCTTTTACCTATAAAAACGTGCCTAAAATGACCAAAATATACCAAAAATACATTGTATTTATGTTTTTATTGTTTTTTTTTTTTTTTTTGGGGAATTTTTATTTTGCATTGTGCTGGTTAACGGATATTCACTAAAGGACAAAAATCAAGTCAAAACGGACAAAACCGAGCACGGAATTAGAGAGAGCATAAAAAGTCAAAATTAGGTCAACCAGTCAAAGTCAATGGCAAAAAAAGTCAAATTCAAAAAGTTAAATTCAAAGACGAAGCCTAATCTGAAGAAATCTTAAATGGGCCAACCCGTACGCATTTAATGGGTCGGGTCAGCCCATTAAGCCTTTATATATAAAACTTTTAAGTTTTAAAAAGCCCTAAGTCCAAAACTATTAAAATCGGTCCAATCCTAAGCCCAAAACCCTTAAACCATGACACCCGTTAACCCCTTTAGTCCTATACACCCTAACCTTTTGTGCATCGTTGTACCTTATGGACTAAAACATTGCAGTTTTCATATATGGACTAAATTGCAATAGTCCCTAACTTAAACACCAGTTACACCTGATTTACCCAAATCAGAAAATCCGCCATAAACACTATTCAATCATCCCTTTCCTTTTTCGTCCACTGCACCCATTGACAAACCTATCACTCTCACCTTCAACCCCACTTCACAAACTGCCAATTCCACCTTGGCAATCCCTCAACGTCTGATTGGACAAGTGAAATCAAGGGCTTGGATTGCAAGACTTGGAGCCAAAGTAAAATATAGGCTAGATGATGGTTTTGAAGTTACTCACATAAGAAGCACACCTTTGAGCTCACTCACAGAAGTAGCACACAAAGAAGAGGACCCAAGAATTTATTTTTCTCTATAAATAGGACCATTGTAAGCTAGTTAAAGAGGAGTTAGTTTTCCAACTTATATTAAGTTTTTTTTAGCTTATTGTACTTTATTTTAAAGCCTTGTACTGTTTTTCTAAGTCTAATGAAAATTAAGTTTTTATGTTAAATCTTGTTTTTAAGTTAATGCATTTTATGTTTTAAAAATGTGTTTTATAAGCTCTCTTAAGTTGTTTTACTTTTAACTTAAGCTGTTTACTTAGGCATTATAAGCTTGTCCATAGCTTATAGTGTTTTAAGTCCTTTTCACTCAAAAATCACTCATAAGCTATTTTGGATGACAAGACAAACCTAGAAGGGCTTGTGGGTATTTACTAGCTTGTTTTAAACAAGCTAGAGCTTCTAGACAAAGCTCTTAAGAGCTTATTTGCCCTTGTTTAGAGCAAAGGGCAAGGTACTCTCTCTTTTATTTTTTTTGCTTATTTCACTGTTTGCTTATTGCATTGCTTATTTCCTGCTTTTTAATGCTTATTTATGTTGGTTATTGCTTATAGATGCTTGCTTGTTGTTTAAATCTTCTTTGTTTATGTTTTTCATAAATCTGTCTTATTTAGCTTAAAACTGCTCATTTCTTGTTTGCTTTTATTGCTCATCTTTGTGTTCTAAGTGCTTATTTGTCCTTAATTTACTTTGTGCTTAATCTGTTTTAAGTTTTATTAAGTGTTCTAAGCTTGTTATAAGCTTAAAATGATTTTTCATTTTCTTAAGGGGTGTTTGGCACTAACAGTATTAACATGAGTTAATACTGCTTGGTGTCTTTTGACCTTTAAGCTAACTTTGAAAAGCTCAAATTAAGCCTATAAGTCAGCTTAGATAAGTTTTCAAAGTTTAAAAGCCATTTCTAAGGTGTTTAGTAATCTTATCTTGAATCTGTGGTGTTTTTAGTTCCTTTGTCAGCTTATTTGTTTAAAATTTTGATTAGGTGCTATTTAGTGTGTTTTCATGCTTGTTTCAAGTTTAAAATGCAGTAGAAACAAGTTTGTTAAAGTGCCCATATTGTTAATCAAGTTTTGGTATAAAACTGTCAAGGTTTAGTTAAGTTTCAAAAATGGGTGATGTCCAATTTTCAATCTCATATTTTGGGTAGTTGATAGATGTTTTAGGATTTGAAACTCATAGCATAAGTTTTTTGGTGTATAGGCTCAATCTGTTTGAGCTTATTTTGTCTTTTAAAAGTCTTTTTCATAGCCTACATTAGGCCTGCACTTTTGCTTTAGTCTTTATAAAAACTTGAAAAAAAACTCAGCATATACTGAGTTAAACAGCCATTTTCAATAGCATTTTTCTAGCTTATTTGTTTTTCAAAATGTGTAAACTTTGCTTTTTCTTATAGCTTATAGTACCATCTTTATCAGTTTTTAGCTTATAGACCCATAAGGATAGCTTAAGTAGTTTAAAATTTAGCTTAAAAGTCCCCCTAGGCTGTTTTAGTAGTTTTTAGCCAAATTTACTTATTTACTTTCCTAAGCTTATGGCTTATTGGATTTGCAAAATTTGTGTTTTGTCTTGCTTATTAGGTTAGGTTTAAGTCTCTGCTAGCATATTTTGTTTAAGTTTGAGCTTATTGGAGTTTTTACTTAAAAACAGCTTAAGTGTCAAAACCCTTAGCTTTTAAGTCAATTCTGATTATCATAGCTTATTTAAATGCTTATTTTGGGATTAGTTTAGCTTATTAGGTCTAGGATAAGATTTGTTTTCAGCTTATTTACTTTTCTTTTGCTTAATGAGTCTAATAAGCCAAAACAGTCTTAGCTTTTAAGTGCAAACTATCTTATTGCCCTTAAGTGCTTTTGGCTTATAATGTCAGCTTATTTGTGGTCCTTTTTGCTTATTTGAGTCTAGAATTAGGTACATTTAGCTTATTTAGAAGTTGTTCTAGCTTATAGGGTCTTTTAGACTTGTTAAGTTAAGCTTAAAAGCGTAACAAGCTTTTAAGCATTTTTGGCATTTTTAATTGCTTATTCCTAGCTTGTTATTAAGTTCTGTCAAAAGTCTCTTTTTAAAAGTTGCTTATTTTCATGTTATAAAGCTTTTTCATAAAAAAATTGCAAATAAAAAAATAGGGAAATTGGGAAGTCAAGGGTGAGCTAGGCTCGAACCCTTGACCTCAACCAACATCTACCTAGTTTTAACACCACTCTCTGCTACCACACAGCCCTTGGGTCTTTTCCGTTATAGCTTTGCCACATTTATTAGTTAACCCCTTTTTGCCTATTTAAGCCTTCAGCCCATTTTAGCTTATTTCCAGCTTATTTCAATAAGTTGTTTTCTTCATTTTATTTTTCCTAGATTAAGCATTGTCCAAAGTACTTTTCATAATTTTTTCAGAATTTTCCAATTTAGTTTAGTATTTTTAATTAATTTTTTAGATTAAATCAGTTTTAAATTCATAATAAATAAAATAAAAGTCAAAAAAATATAATTCTTTTTTCTAAAATTATTTTTAATTATTTAGGATTGTTAAAAATTAAATTTGCATTTTTAGGGTTAAATTTGTAGAATTTAGGTTTTTTAAAGAACGGGTTTAGGATCCCGTTATCGTTTTTCGTGTTTTAGCTTTAATTGCTTTAATTTTAGGTTTGCCTTTACTTGTTTTTGCTTTTATATTTGTAGAAATAGGAAACCAAATCAAAATCTTAAAATATTCAATCACATGATCACGAACTTAATTACGATTTTCAAATTCGCACTTCGTCGGGAAACGACCAGGGAAGGTTTTTTGGGTTTTTACTTTGGATAGAAGTAAAATCTTTTCTTAAAAGCCTCTTGGAATACTTATACTCTCCTTTTATTTGATATTTCTATATATATATATATATATATATATATATATATATATATATATATATATATATATATATATATATTACTTATATATTATATATACTAAAGAAATCGAATCAATTTTTGACGCCGCTGCCAGGGAGGTTGTGAAACGATCATTGTGTATGTTTGAAGATTAGTGTTTGAAGACCCTTCCCCGTGAAGTTATCGCTTTCATTTGTGAATATATATTTTTTTCTATTTTCAAGTAATCAAAAATTATAAAAAAATTAAAAAACCAACAAAAACGACCGTTGTGTCACTTGTGAATTCGGCTCACCTTTAGATTACAAACTATAAGAGAGGTATAAGGAGGGTCGATCCTACGAACATCGACCTGAAAGGAGAAGGTTTTTAATAGCTTCGCGCTTACCCGGTCCTCCGCTTCTTTGTGCGTTTTCTAGAGAGCTACCGTACACTCGTTTGATTATCGGTTACAATTTTTTTTATTTTTTATTATCTCTTATTTTGTTCTTAGTGTATGCAAACTCGCTCTTCGTCAAAATTCGTTGGTGAACCTTCTACGAATCCTACTTCTACGATTCCGAAACGTCGTAATCGTAGACGCTCTATACAAAGAGTCGAATCATTTTCTCTTGTAGAGACTCCCGTAGTTATGATGGCTGATCAACGTACTATGGCGGAATTACTCCGTACACCCACCGAGGGTTATTCAGAGGCAATCGTAGTACCACCCATTCCCGCTGAGCATTTCGAGCTCAAACATAGCCAATCAATCTTGTAACTTCAAACAAATTCTTCGGTTTTGAGAAAGAAGATCCTCATGCTCATAATCGATATTTTAACAAGATTACTTCTACGTTGAAGTACAAAGATGTGCCCGAGACATCGATTAAGCTTATGCTTTTTCCATTTTCTATCGATGGTCCGGCCCGGATTTTGCTCGACAAAGAACCTCCTCGTTCTATTCTCACTTGGGACAATCTTGTATCTAAGTTTATTAACCATTTCTTTCCTCCCTCAAAAACAACAAATCTCCGGAATGAAATTTCAAATTTTAATAAAAAGTTTGAGGAAACATTTAGTGAGGCATGGGACCGATTCAAAGATCTCCTTCGTGCATGCCCACATCACGGTTTTACCGAATTGCATCAACTCGATACATTCTATAATGGTTTAAACCTATCCAATCAAGATTCTTTAAATTCTGCCGCCGGTGGCAATCTTTTGGAAAGAAGTGCACAAGATGTGTTGAAAATCATTGAAAACAAACCGATTGTTTCTCAAGTGAAAGCAAGTAATGTTAATTCTTCAAAGATAGCCAGTGTCGTAGCTAGTGTCGTAACTAATGCCATGACCGCGATGTTTAAACAACATCAAGTAACCCAAGCTCCAGCTTTTGTAAAAGCCGTTGAGGAATCTTGTGTTACTTGTGGCAGTACTCATTCTTACCGACAGTGTCCTGCCACTGATGGCAACATTTTTTCCGGTTATCAAGACAATATTCACGGATATGTTTCAGCAGCCGCAGTAAACTACAATCAGGGAAATACCGGTTATCGTCCTCAAAGTGTAGCTAATCAATTTCGGCCACCCGGTTTTGCTCAACTATATGAGCAAAATAATCAAAACCAGTACAATCAAGGTTACAATCAAAACAGAGGAAATTCGAGTTATCAAGCCCCGACTCAACAAACTCAAGTTACTACTTTGAGTAAATTGGAGAAATTTAAGAAAACAAATAAGGCTAGCATGCAAGCTATGAGAAATCATATCGGTAATTTAAAATCAGAATTAAGAAATGAAATGCAAGCTACAATGTCAAATCAAACCAATGAGCTTAAGAACATGATGGCTAGTTTCTTTCAAATAAACACCGCTTCTTCTTCGGGTTTAGGACCACTCCCTAGCAACACCATTGCTAACCCAAAGGGTGAATTGAAAGCCATTACCACCCTAAGTTGTATTGTTTTAGATGGACCTTCCGTTCTAATGCCTCCTCCATTCATTAATCCGGAGGAGGATGAACGAGTAGAGGAGACGTTAACGGAGCCGAAACTCGTTAAGTAAACCATTAAGGTCCCACCTCCTCTTGTCCAAAAACCTCAAGCTCCTTCACAAAATTCTTATGAGATGCCAAAAAGGGATCCTCTTCACCCCAATATCCCTTATCCTTCAAGGATGAACAAGGAAAAATAACAAGACAAAGATGAAATACAAATTCATAAGTTTTGGCAAATGTTCAAACAACTTCACATCAATATCTCTCTTGCTGATGCATTAATTCTAATTCCGAAATACCAAAAAATGCTTAAAGCTCTCCTTTCCAATAAGGAGAAACTTTTGGAACTGGCAAATACACCCCTCAATGAAAATTGCTCAGCGGTTATCCTTAAGAAGTTACCCGAGAAACTTAGAGACCCTGGGAAATTTCTCATTCCGTTCAGTTTTAGTGAGCTCAATTGCAAGGCCTTGGCCGATCTAGGTGCCAGTATCAACTTGATGCCACTCTCGGTTTGGAAAAAGTTAGGTTTATCCTAACTTATATCCCCCTGAATGACCCTTGAATTATCTAACCGGTCGGTTTGTACACCAGCTGGAATTGCAAGGGGTGTTTTTGTTCCGATTGGAAGATTCACGTTCCTTGCTGATTTAGTCATCGTCGATTATGAAAGAAATCCTCGAGTTCCCCTCATCTTGGGAAGACCTTTCTTGAGGACCGCTCGTGCTTTGATTGACGTGCACGGAGAAGAATTAATTCTCCGTGACGGTGACGAAAGATTAATCTTGAATATGAAACATGGCACTTCAAGTTATTCTAATAGACATCAAAGAGAATCAATCAACATGATTGATATTTACAATATTTCTTACAAAGATTATCTTGAAGACTTGTTCGCAAATGAGAAAATGACAAATCATCTAAGTGGAAATCCCACTTTTTCTTTAGAACTCGACACACTCACTTCCGATTTAACTTCACCGAAAGTTAAAGATGATATCTTTGATCCGGAGGGAGACATTGTTCTAATTGAGAAATTGCTAAATCTTGATTCTACCAAGGATCCCCCTCCCTCTCCTAATGTCAATCCATTAAGTGGGAGTACCACTTCTTCTTCTCCTAGTCTCACAACTTCTGAGATTAGTGATTATTCTCTTGAGGAGTTCGCCGATGAACTCGCTCTTATTGAGTCATTTCCACCGGGAAATGATAACATGACTCTAGAAGACGTTATTAGAGAGATCGAATATTTGCTTAACCGTGATCCATTAGCAGAAAATTCTCCTAATAACGATCTTATTTATACAATTCCCGAGATGTTCACCGATGAACATACTCTTGATTATTCATCTCTACCGAGATATGATGATGCCAATGATGATCTTTTTTATCTCAAGACCGATAGTGATGAATGGGGAAAAATATTTTATGATGATCCATTTGACTCCAAGGAAAATAAAATCAAAGTTTCTAAACTCTTGGTTAATGAATTTGATTCCACTAGATCGAGTATTTTCCATCCTTATTTCCTCGAGTATGACTCGGTTCTCTATGAGGATTTTTCCATGGTTGATACTTTGAATTCAACCGATAACGAGGACAAAGTATTTAATCCGGGTATACTCGTTCATGAGAACCTTTATGAAGTCACCAATCAAGTAACACCGGATAAGAATGTAAAGAAGAAATCCTCATCTAATGCTTCTTTAATTCTTGAGGATTTTTATCCTCCTCTTTCTGATCATGAACTTCATTTCCACATAGAAATTCCCGGGTCCGGAACTTTACTATCGTTTTCATCCAAAAATGAGGAAAAAGTTTTCAATCCCGGGATTCTCATTTCTAAAGGAGTTCATTCACTACTAACGGAATTATCTCATCGGGACTCTAAAGCTTTCAAAGTCATTAATATTTTTGAAAGCCCGATGGAGATTTTTCCTTGCTCTTATGGGGATGACATCTGTGTTTTGGATGTTCCATGTCTCCATTTTTATCCCCCATGAACAACTCAATTCGGGGACGGGTCAAGCTAAGTAACCTTAAACAAGCGCTTCGTGGGTGGCAACTCATGCTTATCCTAATATATTTATAATATTAGTAATGAATAAGTGTGTTGTGAAAAGGCTCGCCTCTTCCTTTCTTGTGCTTTGTGTTTTGTTGTATGTCCAGGATTTCTCGGATTTTTGAAGCCTCTCGTGCTCGCGGTTTTTGTCCTTCGTTCACTAGAGCTTCACATCCTCAGCTTCATTTTGGGAATCCAATATCCTAAATCTTATCGACAAACGTTTATCTTCAAGCATACTTAATAAACAGCTTTAGATTTACGTAGAGACCCTTCTTAAAACATTTAGGACAATGTTTAATTCTAGTATTGGGGGGGGGGGGGGATCTATAAGTTTGACTATACCTACTAGCCGTATTCATCATGTAATCTCGATTTTTATTTACCAATTAGAAATACCAAAAAAAATAAAAAAATTGAAAATTTTCAAAACTAAAATAAGTGTTTTATCACAATTTTGACTTTCCTGCTGGGTAGAATAAGAATAAATTTTGACTCGATCGAGCTTGTTGAGCTTTAGCTTGTTCCTTAACTTTTAGACTAAGCATTCGTGGATCTTTTTTTTAAATTTACGAAGAACGAGAAATGATAGAGTTAATTACAAGTTAGATGCTAAACAAGGATTAGTTGGAAATCTTAAGAGCTCATAAGTGTAGTTTGTGGCTTTTCTCTCCCATAAGCTTCTAACTGGATTAATAATACGTGCTCTCTTCGAAAATTAAACTTAAATCAACAATTTTTGAAGTATGAATGATATCAATAATTTTAGTTTAAATTTATACTTAAATTTTCTAAAAAGGATTTTTCCCTATATCATGGTAATATAAAGTATAAAAAAATGTGTTGAAAAATGAGGTAATAATAATAATAAAAACTGTGGGCTAATAAAAGTTTACTGCATCTTGCCGGCTCACAACCGATGTTGCAGTCTTCTAAATAAGGCACATAGTAATTATCCGAGACTGATAAAAGTTTGCTGCATCTTGCCGGCTCACAACCGATGTTGCAGCCTTCTAAAAGGTCGAGGATTTCCTTAGTTTAAAGGATGCATAATTATATTAAGTGTAATAAACATGAATTAATAAATATAGGGAAAATCTCTTTTTCTTAAATTTAAATATGCTTTTGAACTAAGACTATTTCGTTTTAAGTTGTGATTTTATGTATATACGGGAAATCCAAGGGTGTTGAAACCGAAGGTCCGTGAGTCCCGATACTAGTCTCTGTGGGGTGTCAAAATCCTGGTCACTTAGCCGCAAGGTTGGGATGTGCCGAGACAAAAGTCACTACATGGGATGATCTCGCCTTCAAACTCATTACTTTTTTGGTGGAACGTGAAGCATAGAAATTTTACAAAACATTTGATCTATGGTTGAAATTCGAAATAAGCACATTCACCAAAGATATAATAATTGTCGGGAGCAAAAAGTTTCACAAGGTACAAGTATGAGTAGTGTTAGCATCTTATCTTATTTTTAACGGTGATTTCGTTTTTAAGCTTGGTTTGGGACAAGTGAAAAGTCAGAGATGATGAATTTATCTTTTTGAGCATTTTAAGATTAAAATGCTTCTTGTTCTATGACCCTAAAGTTATAAAAATAATGAAAGTCAAACGTTCTAGTTAGTTGCTTAATAAGAAAAGTATGAAAATGAGAAAAAGGAAAAAATACAAAAATATGTGTGGTAATAAGTGTAGATTTGTAAATGGTCAAAACGGGGATTTTCAAAACTGATGATTCTTTAATTCCCCTCGATGAACACTTATCTACTCTTCAAAGTAATTAGTCGAGGGGGATTGAGATTCTTAGTTTTCTTAAGTGTTTACTTACGGCATTGCGTGAGGACACATCAATAGTTTAGTATGGGCGATTTTGGTATGTGCTTAATTACACATACCTTTTGCCTATAAAAACGTGTCTAAAATGACTAAAATATACAAAAAATACATTGTATTTATGTGTTTTGTGATTTATGATTGTGCATGTAACGGATATTCACTAAAGGACAAAAATCAAGCCAAAACGGACAAAACCGAGCACGGAATGGAAAGAGCGTGAAAAAGTCAAAAGTCAAAGCCGAGAAGTCAAAGTCAAAGATGAAGCCGAAACCAAAGAAATGCTAAATGGGCCAACCCGCACCCATCTAATGGGTCAGGGCAGACCATTAAGCATTTATATTAGGCCTTTTACATATATAAAGGCCCAAAAATCCTTTTAAAACAAAACTGGCCCAATCCATAAGCCCAAACCTACTTAACAGCCCACACCATTTAACAAACAGGACTGTTAAATCCATTTCACCACAAGTCCTTTCACCCTTACACCGTTAGTCCTCAAGGACTAACAATGTCAGTCCAAAAGGACTAACGATGAAAACACATAACAAAAACAGGGTAAATACCTGTTAAAACAAAACAAACGCACCCATTTCCCGCTCTACTATTCATCTGTCTCTTTCCCACCTCGTCCCCTGCTCCAACAAACAAACCTACTACTATCACCCTCTACCCCATACCACAAAACAACAAATGCCATGTTGGCAAACCTAAACAGCACCATTCGTCCATGGAAAATACAAGAAATTGAAGGGCTATGATTGATGGACTTGGAGAGCAAGCAAAATGGATGGCTTTGATGAGTTTCTGACTTCTTTCACACAAGAAACACATCCTTAAGCTCACTCACAAAAGTAGCACAAAGAGTGAAGAACCAAGACCTTGGATATCTATATAAATAGGACCCTTTGTAAGCCATTAAGGGAGAGGATTTTAGTTTTAGAAGCATATTTTAATGTATTTTACTTTATGCAATTTAAATTTCCAAGTCTTGTAATCAGTTTTTAAGTTTAATGAAATTTGAAGTTTTTAAGTTTTAAGAAATTTGTTTTTAAGTTAATGTACTTTGTGTTTTGAAAACATTTTAAAAGCTCTTTATAACTCATACTTAAGTTGTTTACTTAAACTATTCAAGCTTTTCCATAGCTTGAAGAGTTTAAGCCTTTTACCCAAAAATCACTCAAAATCTAAAAAAATGGATGATAAGCCAAACCTGGATGGGCTTATGGGTTTCACTAGCTTGTCTTTTACAAGCTAGAGCTTGTAGATCATCTTATTGTAAGCTTATTTGCCTTGTTTTGAGCAAAGGCATTTGTAAGTTCTCAATTTCATTTTTGTGTTTATTGCTTATTGTACTGCTTATTTGTGTTTATTGTACTGCTTATTTGTGTTTATTCCTGTCTTAATTGTGCTTAATATGTCTTATATATGCTTATTTGAACTTGTTTGATTCATCTCTTAGTTTGTTTTAAGCTAAAAATGCATTTTGAAATTTAAAGGGGTGTTTGGCACAAGCAGTACTAACCCTTGTTAGTACTGCTTGAGTCACTTAGGTTTTTAAGTCAACTTTGTCAAGATCAAATTAAGCCTGTAAGTCTGTTTTTATAAGTTTATCAAGTTTAAAATTCATTCTTAAGGTCTTTAGTAATCACGGCTTGAATATGTGGGTTTTGAGTTTTATATGTCAGCTTACTGTCTTAGATCTTGTTTAGGTGCTTGTAAGTGTTGTTTTTATGCATGTTTAAGTTTATAAATACAATAGGAATTGGCTGTCAAAAAGGGGCATTTGTGATTTAAGTTTTTGTCAAAAACTATCATAGTTTTCTTAGTTTTCTTTCTAAAGTAAAAAGTCCATTTTTCAATTTCAAATTTAGGTTAGTTAAAGTGAGATTTAAGGTTTAATTTTCTTAGCATTAGCTCATTAGATATAGATCTTTATCTGTTTTAGCTTATTTCATATTTTAGAAACTTATTTACTAGCTTAAAAATAGGACTGCAGCTGTCAATTTAGCTTTTATTAAAATCTTAAAAAAACAAAAAAAATAGGATTTTAGTGTGAGCAGCCATTTTCTTTACCCTTTTTCATAGCTTATTTAAATTTTAAACTGCTTTTTCTTTAATAATTCTTGTAGCTTAATGTATAAGCTTTGTAGTGCTATAAGTGTCTAAGCCATAAGGATCTATTTACTAGCTTAAAAATAAGCTGGAAAGTGTCCCCTTTGGCTGTTTGGTTAATAGGTTTTGGCCTAACTGCTTATTTGCTTATTTGAGCTTTTCGGCTGTTGGGATTGCTTAACTTGTGTTTAATCTTGCTAATTAGGTTAGTCTTAAGGTACTGCTAGCTTATTTAGTTTAGCACAGAGCTTATTCAAGCTTATGAGTTTTTTTAGTTTAGAATTCTAAGTTTAAATCCTTTGTAAGTAATTCTGTCATTTAAGCTTAGTTTAGCTCATGTTGTTAGCTTATTTTTTGTTCATTAGTGCTTATTAGGAGTAATCTGTTTGTTTATAGCTTAATTTTTGTCCCATTAGCTTATTTAGCTTTAAAAGGCTAAACAGATTTACATTTTAGCCTTTAACCAAGTCTGTCACTTTTAGGAGCTTATGTCTAGCTTATTCTAGGTTTTTATAAAATGTTAATTACAAAAAGGTCCCTTATTTTTAGCATATCAAAAATCGTGTTTTGGATTTTCAAAATTTTTTGCATAAATAAAACATGGGAATTGGGGAATCAAGGAGTGAGCAAGCTCGAACCCCTGACCTCGTACCCAACTCCAACCAGGATTTAACAACACACCTCTAAAATACAACAAGCCTTGGGTCTTTTCCCGTTATAGAATGCTAACAATTAATAACACCTTTTAGGTCCATTTAGCTTTCATGACCTAATGACTTATTACAGCTTTATTTACATAATCAGTTGTTCAACCCCGTTTTATTTTTCTTAGGTTTAGCATAGTGCAAGGTACTTTTCATAATTTTTTTAGAATTTTCCAATTTAGTTTAGTATTTTTTTATTAATTTTTTAGATTAAATCCGTTTTTAATTCTTAATAAATAATATAAAAGTCAAAAAAATATAATTCTTTTTTTTAAATTTTCTTTTATCATTTAGGATTTATAAAAATTAAATTTTTATTTTTAGGGTTTAATTTGTAGAATTTAGGTTTTTAAAGAACGAGATTTGAACCCCGTTATCGTTTTTAGTGTTTTAGCCTTAATTGCTTTTGTTTTTCGTGTGCCTTTACTTGTTTTTGCATTTTATTAGTAGAAATAGATAACCAAATCCAATCTTGAATCATTCAATGCGATCACAAACGTTACTTCGATTTTCAAATTTGCACCTCGTCGGGACACGACCCGGGAAGGTTTTTTTTGGATTTTACTTTGGGTAAAAGTAAATTTCCTTTTAAAATTCTTACGGAATTCTTATTATTGATATTTTTGAGATAATTCTTATTATTATATATTTATATTTATATTATATATATATAGTAAGAAATCTTGAAGTCATTGCTCCAAGCATATGACCGGGCAGCTCTCTCAGCTCATCAACTCTGTTAGCAAATTTTTGTGTACTGTCAAATTCGGAAACGATCAGATTGTAAAGATTATAGGTTACGGTGACTATCAGCTTGGGAATATTACAATCTCGCGGGTGTATTTTATTGAAGGCATCGGGCACAATTTGTTCTCTGTGGGTCAGTTTCGTTACTCAGATCTTGAAGTTGCATTCTGAAAACACACGTGTTACTTGAATTTAGATGGTGATGATTTACTTTCTGGATCAAGAGACACAAATTTGTACACCATTTCACTATATGATATGTTGAAGTCTTCTCCAATCTGTCTGCTATCTAAAGCCTCTAAGACTAACAGCTAGTTATGGCACCGACGGTTGTCTTATTTGAATTTCGGTACTTTAAATTAGTTGGCTAAGCAAGGTCTTGTTCGAGGTCTACCGAAGCTGAAATTCGAGAAAGATCATTTATGTTTGGCATGTTCTCTATGGAAAAGCAAAAAGTCCTCTCATAAACCCAAAGCTGACGACACTAATCAAGAAAAACTCTATCTTTTACATATGTATCTGTGCGGGCCAATGCGTGTAGAGAGTATAAATGGGAATAAATATTCTAGTTATCGTCGATGACTACTCAATATTTACGTGGGTCAAGTTTTTGAGATCAAAGGATGAAGCTCCTGAGGTCATCATCAAATGCTTGAAGCAGATACATGTTTGTTTGAATGCAACTGTCTGAAATGTCTGAACAGATAATGGAACTGAATTTGTAAATCAGACTCTTCGTGAATATAATGAAAATGTCAGAATATCACACTAAAACAGATCTCTCATACGTCTCTGTTACAATAAAACTCCATATGAGCTGATGCACGACAAGAAACCAGATTTATCTTATCTCCATGTCTTTGGTTCCCTGTGTTATACGACCAATGACAGTGAGGATTTAGGTAAACTAAAAGCAAATCCGATATTGGTATTTTCATTAGTTACGCTCATGTAAAGAAGGCTTTCCGTATCTACAATAAAAGAACCTAACTAATCATGG
Organism: Tanacetum coccineum; assembly: GCA_026074375.1. Lineage (NCBI taxonomy): Eukaryota > Viridiplantae > Streptophyta > Magnoliopsida > Asterales > Asteraceae > Tanacetum > Tanacetum coccineum. The sequence goes on from BQNB010062669.1 coordinate 24,490, forward strand.
AAACAATTCATGTAACTTTTGATGAGTTGACAGCAATGGCTTCTGAACAGTTCAGTTCAGGACCCGCACCTCAATTAATGACTCCAAGAACACTCAGTTCTAGACTCGTTCCAAATCTTATTCCTCTACCACCTTATGTACTACCCACCAAAAATGATTGGGATATCTTGTTCCAACCAATGTTTAACGAGTTCTTCAATCCTCCTCCGAGTGTTGTTTCTCCAGTTCCCGTTGCTGCTGCTTCAAGACCTGTTGTTCTAACGGGTTCACCTGTGTCAACTTCATTTGACCAAGATGCATCATACAAAAGTAACCCGTCAACACAAGAACAAGAACAATCTCTAATTATCTTCCAAGGTGTTGAAGAATCCTTAAAAACACCACACTTTCATGATGATCCACTTCATGAAACTCTTCATGAAGACTCGACTTCTCAAGGATCAGGCTCCACAATAAATCAACTTAAGACAGACGTCATGTGGTGTTATTTCAATGCCTTTCTCACTTCAATTGAATCAAAGAATTTTAAAGAGGCAATGCTCGAATCCTCTTTGGGAATTAGTACCCTGTCCTAATTTTGTAATGTTGATCAAACTAAAGTGGATCTACAATGTCAAGAAAGACGAACTTGGGGGTGTACTAAAAAACAAGGCTCGATTAGTTGCTAAAGGATAACGACAATAAGAGGGGATCGATTTTGAGGAATCATTTGCACCTGTTGCTTGAATAGAAGCCATTCGTATCTTCATTGCTAATGTTGCCAACAAGAACATAACAATCTATTAGATGGATGTCAAAATGGCTTTCTTAAATGGCAATCTTCGCGAAGTGGTTTATGTTAGTCAACCAGAAGGATTCGTAGATCAAGACACGCCAAATCATTTGTACAGGCTCAAAAAGGCACTCTATGGTCTTAAACAAGCTCCACGCGCGTGGTATGATATGCTGTCAAGTTTTCTACTATCACAAGAATTCTCTAAGGGTGTAGTCGATCCAACACTATTCACCTGCAAAGCAGGCCGCAGCATCTTAGTGGTACAAATTTATGTCGACGATATAATTTTTGCATCTACTAATCCTGCCATGTGTGATGAATTTGCTAAAATAATAAAAAATCTAAATTTAAGATGTCGATGATGGGCAAAATGTCTTTCTTTCTAGGACTTCAAATTTCTCAAAGTCCTAGAGGCATCTTTATTACCCAGTCTAATTATGCTCTTGAAATAAAAAAGAAATATGGTATGCTATCTATTGATCCCATTAACACTCTATGGTGGAAAAAAGTAAACTGGATAAAGATCTACATGGGAAACCAGTCGATCCTACACATTACCATGGATGATTGATTCCTTAATGTATCTTACATCTAGCAGACCAGACCTCGTATTTGCAGTGTGCATGTGTGCCCGGTACCAGGCAAAGCCTACGGAAAAGCACTTACATGTATTTAAGCGAATCTTTCAATACCTGAAAGGAACCATTGATATGGGTCTTTGGTATTCGAAAGATTCTTGCATTACTCTAACAGCATATGCAGATGTAGACCACGCTGGGTGTCAAGATACTAGACGTAGTAAATATGGAAGTGCACAATTTTTAGGGGATAAACATGTTAGCTGGTCATCCAAAAAGCAAAAGAGCACTGCTATCTCTAGTACAGAGGCTGAATATATAGCCTTATCTGGGTGTTGTGCTCAAATCTTATGGATGAGATCACAACTAACAGACTATGGGTTTAAATTCAATAAGATTCCTCTGTACTATGATAATAAGAGTGCAATTGCCTTATGCTGCAACAATGTTCAATACTCGAGATCCAAGCATATAGATGTGAGATACCACTTTATTAAGGAGCAAGTAGAAAATGGAGTGGTGGAACTCTACTTCGTCAGAACAGAATATCAATTAGCAGACATCTTCACCAAAGCTTTGCCACGAAAAAGATTCAACTTCTTGATAGAAAAGCTTGAAATGCAAAGCATGTCTCCCGAGACTCTGAAAAATCTGGCTGAAGAAGATGAAGAGTAATGGTGGTAACTCTTCACATATCCTATGTACAATATGTAAATAATAAAATATAAAAACTCAAAATGATTTTTCATTTCTATAAAAAATTTCAATAAAAGAAAATACTAAAATATAAAACCAAAAAAATACAAAAACATGTAATTCTGACATGTCTTCAAGAATCGATAACATTTACGACCTTAGAAATGTCATTCAATAATGACACGGTGCAGAAAATGAAGTTCGAGCAGAAGTTGTAAATACTTTCAAAACATGTCAATGGTTTGCTATTATTTCAGACAGTAACCCGCTCATCATTTTTTAGACAAGTTTATTGTCATAAAGATTACTTGACCTCATAACGGGAATTCAATTTCTAGCGTATGGATTACTTAACATTCATACAAAGGATTGTGTATACTTTGCTACACAACTCGTGCTTTCAGAAAATAAGTGTACATGTCAGTGCATTTATTTTTCAAAATAAGAGAAATCTTATTTTTGGTGGTATAAAAGTGTTGATTTTTATAATAAAATTAGTAATATCAATTTGTCATCAGAAAATATTTTAAAAGAGAATTCTATCACTTAAACAATGTCTACTGCTCTTTAACTAGAAAACAAGATATTATTTGAGGGGGGAAGTGTTTTCAATAAGTCTTTTAAAATGAGTCTTTATAATTAAATCACGGAATAAACGGTGAAGGTTTTGAACTATAACGGATCAATTCTTAAAGGGGAGTTAAAATAATTAACTTATTTAGGCTTAAGATGTTATTTTGTTCAACCTTTAGGGCTTAGAAAGCAAAATGTGGGACTTAGCATTTGAGTTTACAACTAGGAGGACTAATGTTGTCATTTCCCGAAAACACCTAAGCCTTAGGAAAGTTGTAAAAGGAAAATGCAAGACTTAAGAAACTACAGGGACTAGAAGTGCCAAAGAGTGAAACTTTATTTCTTATAACACAAAAACGGGTATCATATTTTTACAAAATCAAAAGTTAAAAATCTTATTTCCCTCTCTTCCTCACTCCCGTCGCCAAGAATCAAACCCAGATCAAGAGTCGTTTCCAAGCCGTAAGGTATACTAGAAATTTGTTCACAATCATCTAAACAACAACCTCGTAACAGGAATTAGTCTAAATCATAATAAATTTCTCAAAAACCCTAATTGTCTAATTAGGGTTTATAAAGAAAAATTTATGTTAAAACCTAAATTGAATCGGGGCTTTTGTTTGTATAGGTGTGATTATCATTTGCTTAAAACAGTTTTGATTAACTCTAACACATTCTTGAGTTATGATGATTTTTGTCCACGATTTTTGTGCAAGTTCTAATTAAGTGCTTATATGTTTGTGGGTTTGTGTTTAGAACCTTGATAGGTGGTTTATGAATGTCTTAGAACCTTTGTTTCGAAGTAGGATCTCATTGGAACAATTTCTATGTTTTAGTGTGTTCTTGAGTTCGAAATAAAACTCAAAAAGGTGTTTGGAGATGTGGTTAAAATGTTTATAGTTTTTCCTATGTGGTTTGTATGTCCCCTAATTGTACTTAAAGTGTCCCATTCTCTTTTGCTTAGAATCATGTAGATTTGGTTTTTGAGCACTCCTCAAAAATTAACCAAAATGTTTTAAGCAATGTTCTTTGTTGTTAATGTGGTATGCTTTGTGTTATAATGTGATTAAAAGGCCTGGGTGTCAAATTCACATGATCAAAAGAGGTTAAGAAGATTTTTTTGTTAAAATTTTTATGAACTCTATGGTTTGTGTAAGGTGTTCTTGTTTGAGGTTTATGCACTTTGTTCTTGTCTGTGGTTTGTGTAAAATCTTGTATGCGGTTTGTGTAAAACCTTGTCTGCGGTTTGTGTAAAACCTTGTTTGCGGTTTGTGTAATTAAACTAGTTCGCGGTTTGTGTAATTGTACTAGTCTGCGGTTTGTGTAATTGTACTAGTCTGCGGTTTGTGTAATTGTCTTGTTTGAGTAAATTGACTAGTCTGCGGTTTGTGTAAGTATCTAGTCTGCGGTTTGTGTCAAACATGTTAACATTATTTTGCGGTTTGTGTCATTTTGTGAACAAAAACTCTGCCGAACTTTTCTACAAACCCTATAATCAAGACAAACATGACACACTACACATTAAACATTACTAAAAGACTAAAACACATATAAAATTAATCATGGACTTCAATTTGACCATCATACTTCAGTTGACTTTGACTAAAATTGTGGACTTTAACTAGGTGAACAATTTTTAACCATTGATCTTAGTTAATTGATTCAAATTGGATAATAAACCGGACTTAAAATTTTTGTAACTTAAAGCTCAAAGTAATTTAAAACCAATCTTAACAACAAGAATATTTAATCTAATCACTAACATAAATATTTGTCATGTATATAAACTGTATTGGATAACTCTTAAGCATAATCATAAAGCAAGATAAGGCCAAACAAGTTGCCCGTGATGAAAAGTTGGTTCCTACTAATGACAAAGTCAAAATTGGAAATAGCAATCTCAGAATAGATCCTTCCATGACTCAACGGGAGGAAACTTTTCAAGTCGCCCTCGACAATCTCAAGAACATTCCCTTCTATAACACCTTTCTCATTTTCACTGATGTTCTAGAAATTTACATGCAGCAGTTCTGGCTCACGATTGAGAAAGTCAGGAAATCCTCTTCTTACTAGTTTGACATTGATCACAAAACATGTCAGATTGATGTTGACATTTTCAGAAAGATTCTTGATATTTCCCTAAAAGTTGCAAATCAAAATTTCATAAACCTCCATCTTTTGATGATCTTAGGGAATTTTTTCGAGAACTTGAATACAAGGGTAAACTGACAAGCAATTCAGAAATGTATATTGATAACATGCATCAACCTTGGAGAACCTTTGCAGCTATCATCAACAGATGCCTGTTAGGAAAGACATGAGCAATGACAAACTTCTTCCGTCTTGAATTGAAATTTTGTGGGGCATGTACCATGAGGCGAATGAGGACTATGTTGCTATGATGTGGGAAGATCTTCAATACCAAATTGACAACCGTCAGATGAAGGTCAGAAGACATAAGATCATGCCATATCTAAGGTTTACCAAATCCATCATTCATTACTTTATGTCTCAACACAAGTCAATCTCCAAGAGAGAAGGTTCATCGTATCACGCTATTGCTGATGATGGATTGCCAAAAGATTGAAGTTCATCAACAAAGGAGACCTCTACCAAGTATATGGAAAACCTATTCCAGATACATGGATCACTGATGAAATCAAGGAATATAAATCTTACCAGATGTACTTCAAATATTCCACTAGCTTAATACCTCCTAAGAAAAGCAAAGGTATAGTAGTAAAGGTGGGTGAGACAACTGCTACAACCTAGAAGCCAACTAAGCCAAGGAAGAAACCATCAAAGAAGAAGAAAGTACTTCGTAATGAATCTTCTGAATCTGAAAGAGAACCTGAAAATAGGCAAGTTAGCAAAAAGATAAGGAAACCCAGAGCCGTTGTCATACAAGAACCTTAGAGTGTCCCTATCAAGAAAACACAAGAATCATTAGGAAAACAAAAAGGCATTGAGATGTTATCTGAGGCTGCATGGTTAGTGGTATGTGTGTAATTACACATACCTTTTACCTAATAAATCAACCCTAAACGACCAAAAATGTACATAAAATGCCATAAATATGCTTGTTTTTATGTTTGTACTGTGCAAGTACTGGATATTCACTAAAGGACAAAAACAGAGCCAAACCGAACAAAATCGAGCACGAGAATAGAAAAGAGCGTGAGAAGTCAAAAAGACAAAGTCAAAGTCAACAAAAAGTCAAAGTCAAAGTCAACCCCGGGAAGTGGCATTGGAAAGAGCGTCGAAAACCGAACATGAAAATCTAAACTGCTAAAAGTAGGCCCACCCGTACCCACCTAGTGGGCCCGGGTCAGCCCACTTATATAAATCTTATAAAAAGCCCTAAATCCATTTTAATCCTTAACCGGCCCATAACAAAGCCCAAAGTCTTTTTATAAACCCACGGCCCAAATCCAATTCCCTTTTAACTTTTGTTAGCCTTAACCTGTTAAAACCTTAACACCGTTAGTCCTAAAGGACTAACAATGTTAGTCCAAAAGGATTAACGGTGCAAACCCCAACCTAACACTAGGAACCAACTATGCAAAATATAAGGATGATGGATGCAATGACACTTTACACTTTCAGGAGGTAAAATTGCCATAACCCCAAACTTGTGCCCTGCATCAAATTACTATTTATCATCCCCCACATCCTGCCAAAATTAACTAGTACTATTCTTGTTTATCCTCTCCACCTTTTCGACCCTCACCCCACCTCACAAACAAATAATCCATGCTGGCAATCCATAACCCTCCCATTCGTCAAGACTAAGGATAAAAGATTGAAGGGTTGTGATTAATTTTCTTGGGCATCACTCATAATCAAGGGTTTAGACAGTGCTTTGAAGTCTCTTACTAAAGAAACACAACAAACACACCTTGATAGCATATAAAAGGAAGAAGACAGAGATTGAAGAAATTATCTAGGAGTAGTTTTAATTTAGTTGTAATTTTACTTTTAAATGTTTTTATTTTATGTCTTTAAATTCTGTCATTTTAAACTTTCAAGTATTGTAATCCTTTTATGTTTAATGAAATTTCAGTTTTAAAGTTTTTTTAAGCAATTCTGTCTCTTTTAATCTTTAAGCATTTAAGCTTATTTATGTTTACAAGTCATTTCAAAAAGCTCTCATAAGCTGTTAGAACATGTTTTGCCAATTTAAGTTTTTTTTATAGCTTTTGTGATCTTTCTGTTTCATGGAATCAAGAAGTTTGATGATAAGCTTTTGGAAGATAAGCTAACAAAGGATGAGCTTATGGGTATTTAGAATTGCTTATTTATAAGCAAGGGTAGGATTTAGAGCTTATTAGGGTAATTTGTGTCCTTGTTTAAGCAAAGGATAAAGGTACACATACTTTTTCATTTTTAGCTTATTTGTCCTGTTAGCTTATCAGTTGCTTAATAGTGCTTATTTGATGATTATTTGTCTTAATGTGCCTTATTAAATGAATTTTATGCTTAAGTTTTAGCATATATGTCCTTTAGTATAGATTTGCTTTAAAACTACTTAATAAGAGTTAAAACTGCTTAATTTGCTTAGCTTATTTTAGTGCTTTTTTTTCTTCTTGAATGTTGCTAATATGTCATTAATAAGCCTATTTCTTCATTTGCTTTCTGAATTTGAGGTTTAATTTATCTGTTTTAAGCTAAATTTGTTTTTAAGATTCCTTAAAGGGTGTTTGGGGTAAGGGTACAAAATGGGTCAAAAGTGGTGTTAAACCACTTTGGGTCATTAGGCCAATTTTAAAATTCCATTTTAAGATCATTTACTCAGTTTTTATAAGTTTCAAAAGTTAAAAATAAGTTTTCAGTCACTTTCTACATGTCATTCAAATCTATGGTTTGGAAAGTTTTTAATACTGCTTATATCTAATTTTGTTCAAAAGTTGCTTTAAGGTCTGTTTTAAGCTTTCATTTAGTGTCAAATGCAGTAAGGATAAAGAAAGTTTAAGTTTTCATTTGTGTCTTGCATTAGGTATACTTCTATCAGTCTTTGTTCAAGCCTTTTAAAGGTCATGATTCAGCAGCAAAATTAAATAAGTTCTCTTTAGTTTTAAGTTATGATTTTTAGAATATAAGCTCATCAGTTGTCATATTTCATCAGTTCAAGCTTATTTTAGTATTTAAAAATCTTTTACTAGGTTAAATTTAAACCTGTAGTTTGGCAATTTTTCTCTTTTCAAAACCTTTAAAACTCAGTATATGCTGAGTAATTCAGCCTTTTTCATTGAGCTTTTTCCTTCTTATTTGATATTCAAAATGAATTTTATTTCCAGATTCTTGTAGTTTAGAAGATAAGATTTTCATTGATATTGGCCTTGAGCCCATAAGGTTTCATCTTGTGGCTTAAATTTAAGCCCAAAAATCCCCCTAAGGGATGTTTTGTCACCAGTTTTTACCTTATAGCTTATCTGCTTTTTCAAGCTTTTCTACTTATTTTCCTTGCTTATTTAGTTCTTATTTGCTTATTAGGTTAGTCTTAAGCTAGTCTAGCTTATTTTGCTTAGGTTAAAGCTTATTTGAGTTTTTTTAGGATTCCTAGTTTAAAATTTTAATTTAAAAAGCCTTTAGTGATTCTGTCATTTCTCGTTTAAGTTAGCTTAATCTGTCTGCTTATTTTTGTGTGCATTTGCTTATTAGGTGTAGTTTAGGCCCCTTATAGCTTATGTAGTTTAGGGTGTAGCTTATTTCAGCTTTTTGGGCTTAATTAGTTTGAGCATTTTTAGTGAAAATCATTTTTAGCTTTTCTGTTACCTAAGTCTGCTTATTTCCTAGCTTATTAGTGCTTTTCAAAAATATTGTCTTTATTAAAAATGTCCCATTTCAGCTTATTTATAAGTCCTTTTTAAAAAAATTTACAAAATAAAAAAATGGGGAAAGGGGACATCTAGGGTGAGCAAGGCTCGAACCCCAGACCTCTACCCTCTCAACCCATCCGTTCACACAACACACTCAAACCAACTGCCCTAGGGTCTTTTTCAGTTTATTCTTGCATAATTAATCTTTTATAGGCTTTTTAGCCTTTTAGGCTTATAAGCTCTTTTCTGCTTATAACAGCTTATTTAGATAAGCTGTTTTCTCACTTTTATTTTTCTTAAAACCAGCATTCTTTAACCTACTTTTCTGCATTTTTTAGATTTTTCCCAATTTGTTTACTATTTTTAATTAATTTTTCTTTTCAAATAAGTAATTAATTCATAAAAAATAAAATAAAAATCAAAAAAATATAATTCTTTTTTTTTTAAATTTTCTTTTATCATGTAGGACCTAGGAAACATAAATTTTGCTTTGGTAGGGTTAAAAATTTAGATTTCGATTTTTTAAAGAACGGGATTTAATCCCGTTCTTCTTTTCTTCGCGTTTTTAACTTTAAATGCTTCCGTTTTTTGTCTAGTTTTCTTTATTCTTTCTTTTTAGTCACCTAGGGTTTATTAAAAGTTAAAAAATCAATTTAGGATTAAAATTCGATAAATTAGGTTTTTAAGTCGCGTTTTTACGTTCCCGTTTTAGGTTTTAACTTAAATAGCTTTCGTTTTAGGGTTTCTTTTACTTGTTTTTGCATTTTTAATTGTAGAAATAGAATCTAATCAAATCTGTGACCATTCAAGCATAAATTCCAAACCGATTCTTGATTTTCAAATTCACGCCTCGTCGGGATGAACGACCCGGGTCCGGTTTTAAACTTTGTGGATAACGAAGTGAGAGACCGATACTTTCGGTAATACTATACTAATATTATTGATATTATCCTATTTATTATATATTTATATATATTTATTATATATTATATGTATTAAAAGGGAATCAGTCAATTTTTGGCGCCGTTGCCGGGGAGGCCGTGAGACGATTATCGAGTTGAAGTTTGTTGTGCCTTGAAGACCCTTCCTTGTGAAGTTATTTTCTTCATAAAAATATAAAAATACAAAAATATTTTTCATTTTCTTTTATTAGTATATAAAAACAAGAAAAAATAATAATAATAAAAACATTATCCTTAATTATCAATAAAAATCATCATCGATATAATGCTTCCCACTAAAGCATTATCATAATAAGTTCCCGAATCAAAGATTAAAACTTGCCTTTTGTGTCACTTGCGACGTACGGCTCACCTTCGAAAGTTAAACAAACTATAAGAGGGGTATAAGGCGGGTTGTTCCTAGGAACTACGACCCTAAAGGAGAAAGGTTTTTAATAGCTTCGCGTTTTCCTACTCCTCCGCTCCTTTGTGCGTTTTTCTCTTTGAAGAGTTACCGAGAAGCGAGTTGATTATTAGGTTTAAGTTATTCAATCTCATTTTGTCCTTTAATAAAATATGATGTTTAAAAAACTCCAAAAAAACTAAAAAAATAATCTCCTTTAACCTCTTTTTCATTTAATTCTTATTTTCTCGACCCTCTAATTTAATTCTTCTTCTTATCCCTCTAAATTGTTTAATTCTTATGGCGTCATTCGACTATCGTTTAAATCCCCTTTTATAGTTTAAAGAATGCTCGTCTTTTGGAGCTTTATACACTACAGACTATTGTTGTTCTAATGTGGGTCTCGTAGACAAGATCATTCATGAACGACCCTCTCAGAATGAAGGTACCAAATTGTCAAGATGAGCTCTATGGCGAAGAAGACAATTGAAGGAAGTTTGGTTACAAATTGTCATGAAAATGGACGTTGCAAGACCTTATAAAACACTTACAGCCATCCGAGACGATACCAACGTTGTTATGCTCTCAAGAGCATCGTTGTCATACAGGACCCGTAAAATTCCTCACAAAGTCCTCCATCTAATCGACATCCATTGTGTGTTTGACGAGATGTGGGTGATATCGATAGACGATATCCTATTTGTCAACGTTGTACTTAAAGTAATGTGGAAAGGTGGCCATTATGGTTATGGAAACCCGGTTGATGGTCCGTATTGTCAAGGATGTGCTCTTTTACGAAAAAAAATTAAGGAAGATTTGTTTACATATTGTGTTGAAAATGGAATTTTCCAAGACCTTCAAGATACTTTCGAGTCATCCAATGACAATACCAACGTTGTTAATGCTCCTCAAGAGCCATTCGTTGTCAAACAGGACCCCGGTGAAAATTCCTTGCAAAGTCCTTCGTATATTGACCATAATTGTTGTTACGAGTGTGGTGATTCGTTAGACGATATCTTTTGTCAATGATGTACTTGCGAGTCTTGTGGGAAAGGTGCTCATTATGGTTATAATTGTCCACCGAAAGTTCCGATTATCTCTAATCCGGAACCATGCAACAATCAAACCATTGATGAGCTCCCACAAACTTTGTCAAGTTTTCCACAACAATATCCTTGTTGTGAAGATTGTGGGGGTCCTCACAAGACTTTTCAATGTCAACCGATGAATTATTACGAACCTAATCCGTGTTATGATTCTAATTATTTTGGTTTTGACCAATTTCAACCCCCGTAATATCCCATCAATCATCCTATCTTCAATGCTCAAAATGAGCTTCTCAATTCTCAAAATGAGATTATGGAGCAAATGACATCCTTATGTGATATGGTTGGTCAATATATGCAAAAGAAGGAAGAAGAAAAGCGAATTGTGGAAGAGCAAGCGGCTAAAGATCGATATTGGAAGATTCCCATTTGCTACGATGATGACGAAGACGAGGAAAGTTCTATTCCCTTGAAAGATATTATTATTTCTAGACTTCCTCTGTGTATTGCAATCACACCCGTTTTATTAACCGAGGAGCCCGTTGACTCTCTCATAATGAAGGTTGAGCATCTCGACACTATTCTGGCAATGGAATCGGACGAAGTAATAAAGTCTAGTGTCAAGAACCTTGTCCAAATCCCAAGTGAGTCTGAGGGCATTCCCGACA
>BQNB010062670.1:0-20843 GCA_026074375.1 Tanacetum coccineum
CACACATATAGGCTTATTTGGGTGAATTCCTAAATGTTGCCTTCTCAAACCATCTATTCCTGCTAATCAATTAGGTCTCAAAATGATGTACAAGCCAGGTTCTAAAGTTTACAATACTACCGGCACACTCAATATATTGGTGGATTTTTGTATAATGAGATGAAAACAGAACACTAGGCTTAAACCTTACCAAGTAATAATAAAGGTTAATGTGCATTCGGCAAAGATTAATTCTAGTTTAGTAAAAAAACGTGTCAAAATTTTTAAAATCAGCACCATTTTTCTTTGAAAACTAAGAAATCAAAGGCAAGAATAGGTCAAGTTATAATTCTACACCCATCCCCCCACTTGTTTTGTACAATGTCCTTATTGTACATTAAGGAAATAAAATAAACAGAAAAAGTAGAATTAGAACAAGAAACTCCCTTGAGCATTTCTTCTGAACATATGAAATGTAATAAGCCGGTGGAGAAATCCATAAAATCTCTATCTTAAGTAAAGCTCATTTTCTCCTGTTATCACTAAAACAAACTTACAACATAAAATCATTGAATGATAAATATACAAACCTAACTTACTTTCGTAGGAATCACGGTTGCATTTAGCATATGCAACAAGCCTTTTAAACCACCGGATGGCTCGAGTGAAGTCTCGCGACAATTTCCCAAAAATACACCTATAAAGTTTCATTTAGATACATAAGGTTTAGGCAATGTTTAAACTTAATTTTATAAGATGTTTTATGAAAAAGGTTACAACGTAACCCCGGTGGTTATAGCGTAACCCCGGTGGTTACGCCGTAATCATGTGATAGTTCAAAAAAAAATTTGTGTACAAGTTTACGATGTACCATGAGAGGGTTTACGCCGTAATGGAAGTGGTTACGGCGTAACCATAAATGTGACGTCGGTAACTGCAGTCAAATCAGCAATTTTCCCTGATTGTTTTCTTAATGTAAATAAAAATAATATATAAATAATAAAATACTACTTATATTAAACCAACCAAACCAAAGTGACCCTATTGATAAGGTTATTCAAGAAAGAAAAATTAATGAAATCCCGAGTAGTATATGATATTTACCCGAGTCGTTTATCCCCAACGAGGAATGCAAAGGAAAAGTCGTTTGTCGGTATTGCTAATTGATGAATGAATGACAAAGATTTTGATTTGTTTTCTAAGTCTACGGGAAAATTTAATGCAATCTTTACTAAAAACAATTAAGGTAACACTAAAAATGCAAACGGAAATCCTAAAAACGCGTCTAAATTATCAACTATATCAAAATTAAGCCCTAAAAATGCAAACTTAGTTCTAAACCTATAGAATGACAAAAGAAAATTTTCTAAAAAGGAATTATATTTTTTTAACTTTTTAATAATTTTCTATGAATTAAAAACCTATAAATCATATTTTAAAATTCTTAGAAAATACACATTAACACCAAAAATCCAAAAATTTATTTTCTACATTAGAAAAGTCTAAAATATGAAAACACTCAGAAATTTTTTTACTACTTTTATAATTAAAAAACTAATTTCTAAGATTAAAATATAAAAAGCTAAAATTGAAAAATAAAATCTAAAAAATGAAAAAGAAAATTGTTTTTAAAGTATTTAAAAACTCAAAATATTATCCTACAAACTTTTATAACTATTTTTTGTAATTTTTCTGAATTAATTTACTATTTTTAAATAGACTTTTTAATTTTTAATCTACGAAAAAATTAAATAAAAATAACAAATAAAGGTTTGGAAAAAATTAAAAATAACACAAAAAGTCCAACACTGATGTCAGGAAGGCAGGTAAAATAAGCTGGTTAACCCAGCTTATCAAATAAGCTCAAAAAAGCTTAAAATAAGTTACGGCTCATTTATGAAAAAAGGGGCTCAAAAAGATGGTAAGTAAATAGATTGTGCAAAACTAAACGGAAAAGACCCAAGGGCGCTAGTGGTAGAGGGTGTTGTGTTAAAACTTTGTTTGGGGGTTGAGGTCCCGAGTTCGAGTCCTGCTCACTTGGGACTTCCCCCAACTCCCAAATGTTTTTTATTTGCCATTTTTTACAACTATTAGTTAAGCAAAAATAAGCAACTTTTCCAAAAGCACTTTTTATATAAGCCACAAATAAGCACAAAAATAAGCTGTCAAAGTTGACAGAAAAAGCTTTTTACACTAAGTAGAAGAAAAAGAAAAAAATGCTTAACTGTTTGGCATTTTAAGAACAAATAAGCTAGTGAAAATGAAAAATAAGCTAAAACAGATACTTAACTACACCTAATAAGCATATTTGAACAAAAATAAGCAACTAAGATAAGCTAGAAAGACAGATTCACTAAAAAGGCTTTTTAACTTAAAATTTTAGACTAAAATGCAAATAAGCTCAAATAAGCTTTAACCAAAACTAAAATAAGCTAAAACTAACCTAATAAGCAGATATAAACCTAAATAAGGTAAACCAAATAAGCCAAAAAGCTTAAATAAGCAAATAAGATTTTGGCTAATCCTGTTAACCAAACAGCCCTAGGGACACTTTTCTAGCTTATTTTTAAGCTAGAAAAAGGATCCTTATGGCTTGGCAACTTATAAGCTCTTAAAGCTTATCCAAAAAGCTACTTAAATCAACAATCAGAAAGCAGTTTGAAATTCAAATAAGCCTTTAAAAAGCTTAATGAAAAAGCTGTCTACTCAGATCACAACACTTAGGAAACTTTTTCAATCTTAACAAAACCCTACTTTTGAGCTTAAAAATAAGCAATCAAACAGATCCTTATGGATATAAGACCTCAAAACAGATGAAATTTAAACCTCAAAGAACAAGTATCATCTTTCAAAAAGTATTTTGAAAATAAAAATAAGCGGGGGGGGGGGGGAGAGAAAAGCATGAAAAAGCTATTTCTTCTTAAACACACACTTAGAATTTTTTTTGTAAGAATTTGACAAATGCAAAAAACAACAAATGCAGGTTTACCAAAGCTTGTTTTAACACTTGAACACACTCAAAAACATAACAAACTTACAAGATACAAAAAATTAAACCAATAAGCTTATTAAATAAGCTTAACTAACACAGACTCAAACCACAACTTCTTAAAACCTTGATTTTGAGTTTTAGAACTTAAAAACTTAAACAAACTAAATTATATTGCTAATATTATCTAATCAAAGTTGACTCAAAAGCACAAAGCCATTTTTGACCCATTTTGACCCAGTAAACCTACTGACCCAAACACCCCTTTAACTTTTGAAAATACATTTTCAGCTTGGAAAATTGGTTTTTAAAACTATAACTTCAAAGACCAGATGTTAAATAAGTATTTTAGACAATATTAAGCAAATTTCAACAACCAATAAGCACCTAAATAAGCTAAAACAGATTATGCTAATTTATAAGCTATAATGACAGATTTAAAGAAAAACTTTGCACAAGTGATCTCTAAACTACAAGATAAGCATAATAAGCAACAAACATCATATAAAAGCATAAATAAGCAAAGAATAAGCAGAGATAAGCAGTCTAATAAGCTAAACAGTAAATAAGCTAAAATTTTGAAAATGGAAACTTACAAAGGCCCTTGCTCAAACAGGGCAAAAAGCTTATAAATAAGCTAATCTACAAGCTTTAGCTTGTCAAAAGACAAGCTAGTAGTGTCCATAAGCCCTTCCATTTCTGGCTTATCATCCAAATAAGCTGTGGTATTTGAGGGTGATTTCTTTTCTGAATTTTCTTTAATACTTAATAATTTTAGTTTGATTATTGAAAAAACAGCTTATGAGAGAGTTAATAAAAAGCTCTAGAACTTTAACCAGAACCTTGAAAACAATAAAGCAAAAACAGATTTCAAAACAGAAAATTCAACAAACTTCATTAAACTATAAAAAAGGGTTAATGGCTTTGTGAATTAAAACACAATAACTAAAAAATAACTGAAAACCTAAAACAAGGTTTAACTATTGCCTCAAAGGGCTTACAATGGTCCCTCATTATAAAAAGCTAAGAAGGGTTCTATGTCACTCTTTGATGTGTGCTTTCTTTGTAGAGGGACTGAGGGTGGTGCTTGTTGTGTGAGGAGGTCTTCAATCAATCATAGCCAAATTTTGATGTGAACCCCAAGCCCATTCATCATGACGCTTTACTCTTTGTTTTCTTCTTAGACGAATAGGGTACTTGAGGATTGCCAAGTGGTCTTTGGCTACTTTGTGTGGTGGGTTAAGGAGGATTAAATTTAGGTTTTTGTTATGTTGGTGAAGTTTTTGTGCTGGGTTATACATACTGCAAAGAAATGTACACACACGCATTGTGTGTTGTTGAGAAGATGTACAGTATTTTTTTGCGCCAATTTTTGTTTTGAGTATTCTGGGTAAACGTTTGGGGAATTGGCAAAACTAGCCCCTCAAAGTGGTATGTTGAATTGCACACATAGTCCTTATGGTGTGAAAAGGTTTTGGGATTTTTAACCGCAGTATGGTCCTCCAATGTGTAAAGTTATATAACAAGAATGGTCCTTAGTGGGCTAACAGTACTTGATAGTTTAAAGGGTATGGGGCCGAGTACATATAAAATGGGCCCTTTATAATTCTTTTAAGGCTTATTAAGTCTTCAATAATGTTTTAAATATGGGCGACCCGGCCCATTATATTTGGTGGGGTGGGGGGGGGAGGGGGGGGGGTAACGGGTTGGCCAATTTAACATTTTCTTCGATATCGCTTCCAGCCTTTGACTTTGCTTTGTTCGGGGTTGACTTTTTGGTTTGACTTTGGCCTTTGTATACTTTTTTGACTCTCACGCTCTTTTCCATTCTCGTGCTCGGTTTTGTCGTTTTGGCTTTGTTTTTTGTCATTTTCTTAGATATCTGTTACCTGCACAATATAGATGCAAAACATACAAATACGATGTAATTTTGGTATATTTTTTGATCATTTAAGTCCGTTTTTAGTGGTCAAAGGTATGTGTATTTAAACACATACATAAAATCCCCATAACTAAAGCTATTGGCCCTCCGTGTCCTCAACGCAATGCCAAAAGTAAATACTTAGAAAACTAAGTAATCTCAGACCCCTCGACAATTACCATCGAAAAGTACTAAGTGTTCATCACGAGGAATTAAAGAATCAATAGCTTTGAAAAGCACATTTTTTACCATCATTAAATATTTACCCTAACTACCACTAAACTATATATATATATAATATAATACTATATATATATATATAATAAAAATATATATATATATATAATAATATATATTATATATATATATATCTATATATATATAATATATACTATATACACACATATATTTATTTATTATCCTTGTATTTTCGAGTTTAACACTAACTTATTTGACTTTCGTTATTTTCATAACAGTTAGGGATCATAGAACCAAGAACGCATATCAATCCAAAATGCCCAAAAGTAAATTACACGTCCCGACTTTTCACTCGTCCCAAACCAAGCTTAAAACGAAATCACCGTTAAATATAAGTTAAGATGCTAACACTACTCATATTTGCAACTTGTGAACTTTTCACTCCCGACAATTATTATATATTAGGTGAATGTGCCATTTCGAATTTCAACCATGGATCAAAGTTTTGCAAAATTCTATGCTTCACGTTCCACCCAAGAATAATAAGTTTGAAGGCGATATCATCCCATGTAGCTACTTTTGTCTCGGCACATCCCAACCTTGCGGCTAAGTGACCTGGCTTTTGATACCCCACAAAGACTAGTATCGGGACTCACGGACCTTTGGTTTCAAAAACTCTTAGGTTTCCCGTTTACACATAGCTTATTTAGAAAAAGCACAACTTAAAATGAAATAGTCTAAGTTCAAAAACATATTTAAATTTAAGAAAAAGAGATTTTCCCTATATTTATTAAATCACACTTAACATTAAACATAACATTGATGCAATCGTAACCCTTGACCTTTTTGAAGGCTGCAACATCGGTTGTGAGCCGGCAAGATGCTGCAAACTTTTATTAGCTCACAGTTTATAATTATTACTCATCATTCTTTTTTCCATTTTTCATCATATTTTTCATCAATTTTTTTTTCTTTACTTTATTTCATGATATATAGAGAAGACTTCTTTTTGGAAAATTTAAGTATAAATTTGAACTAAGACTAAAATTATTGCCAATCGTACTACATCACAAAAATTGTTGATTTAAGTTTAATTCCAACATAACACGTATTATTTAGTCCGGTTAGGAGCTATGGGATATAGAAAACCACAAATTACACACATGAGCTCTTAAGATTTCCAAATAATCCTTGTTTAGCATCTAACTCATAATTAACTCTATCATTTTTCGTTTTTCGTAAATTTCCGCTAATGCTTAGTCTAAAAGTCAAGGAACAAGCTAGAGCTCAACACGCTCGATCGAGTCAAAATTTATTCTTATTCTATCCAGTAGGAAAGTCAAAATTGTAACAAAACACTTATTTTGTTTTTAAAAATTTCTAAATTTTTTCATTATTTTGGTATTTTGGTGGTAAAAACGGGATTACGTGAAAACAACAGCTGCTGGCACAATCGAATCGATAGATCCCCCCATACTTAGAACTGAACATTGTACTCAATGTTTTTAAGAAAGGTCTCTTGTCGCTCTAAGCAGTTTATTAAGTATGCTTAAAGATATACGTTAGTCGATTAGATTAGGATATTGGATTTCCCAAATGAAGCTGAGGATTTGAAGCTCTTATGAACGAAGGACAAAACCACAAGCACGAGAGGCTTTAAAAATCCAGGGCAATCCTGGACATATATCACAAAAACACAAGCACACGAAAATGGAAGATGCGAGCCTCCTCACAACAACACACTTATTCATTACTACATAATATTACTACGGATAAGCATGGGTTGCCACCCACGAAGCGCTTGTTTAAGGTCACTTAGCTTGACCCGATCCCTGAATTCATTGGTCCTTTGGGAAAGTTTGGAGATCCGAGACAACCACGTGTGGTAACGTCCTCTCCCAAATAGTTCTTATTCTATGACGCATTCACCTTAAAGTGTTGGCCCTGGAGATTGCATGAAAAAAAACAAACCGACGGTGCCATAAGGAAAAACTTGGGTGATGGTGAATGGTCTAGACCAACGGGTTTTAAGTTTACCCGAGAAGAGCTTCAATCTAGAATTAATGAGGAGGAATCGATCACCAACGTTAAAAATGCGGTTTTTGATCTTGGAGTCATGGATTCTTTTTGTTTTCTCTTTGTAGATCAAAGAGTTCTTGTAGGCTTGATCACGAAGTTCATTTAATTCATTGAGTTGAACTTTCTGGTGATCACTCGCGGTTAAAAGGTCAAAGTTAGCATGCTTCAAGGCCCAACAGGCTTTGTACTCGAGCTTGATCGGTAGATGACATGCCTTCCCGTACACGATCTTGTAAGGAGTACACACGATGGGGGGTGTTTTATAAGCTGTACGGAAGGCCCAAAGTGCGTCATCCAATTTATCCGACTAAGAGGCATGGTTTTCACCTATAGTCCTTTCAAGAATTTGTTTCAAGCCACGATTGGAGACCTCAACTTGCCCACTTGTTTGTGGGTGATATGCGATGGAGAGACGATGAGTAACTCCATATTTAAGCATGATCTTTGCAAGCTGGTCATTGCAAAAATGGGTTCCGCGATCACTTATGATGGCACGAGGGGCACCGAATCGGGCGAAGAGAGATTTAAGAAATTTGCAAACAACTCGGGCGTCGTTGGTGGGGAGCGCTTTCGCTTCAACCCATTTTGACAAGTAATCGACCGCCACGAGTATGTACTTGTTCCCTCGTGAAGACGGGAACGGCCCCATGAAATTGATGCCCCACACGTCAAAAATTTCGCAAACTTGGATTGAATTTTGTAGCATTTTATCACGTTGCGAAATTTTGCCTTGACGTTGACAAGTGTCACATCGGGTGACCAAGTCATGGGCATCTCGGTAAATCGTAGGCCAATAAAACCCAAAATCAAAGACCTTTTTGGCGGTGTAGTTGGCACCGTCCCCGGTGGGTCTACTATGGCAAGCTTTGAGGATGTCAATAGCTTCTTGGCCCGAAACACACCGCCGGATCACTTGATCCGCGCATATTTTGAACAAATAGGGGTCGTCCCAAAAGTAGTGTTTAACATCCTTGAAAACTTGTTCTTTTGTTGGGACGACATCCCTTTAACAAACAATTTCCCCGCATGGTAATTAGCAAAATCGGCAAAACATGGGGGTACAGAAGCACCTCGAAAGATACCCATCTAAGTGTTTCGAGAGGAAATGTTTCATTTATTTCCTTTTTATCGAGCACACTTTGGTGAGGATTCTCAAATCAGGACAAATGGTCGGCCGCGAGGTTCTCATCTCCTTTTTTATCACGGATGATGATATCAAATTTTTTAAGGAGGAGAACCCACCAAAGCAATCTCGGCTTTGCATCTTGTTTTGCAAAAAGATATTTTAGAGCTGAATGATCCGTATACACTATGCTTTTTGACAAGACTAGGTAAGGCCGGAATTTCTTGAAAGCATACACCACGTCAAGTAATTCTTTTTCCGTCGTGGTGTAATGAGCTTGAGCATCGGTCATAGTTTTTCTTGCATAGTGATAAGGCTGACAATGTTTTGGTTTTTCGTTGCCCCAAGATACCTTTGCAAAAATCTTTGCGTCACACATGAAACTCAAAAGGTTATGGTACCAATCGGGGAAACTAATATTGGTGCTTTCTGTCAACTTTTTTCTTAAGTGTTTGAAAGCTTCAATAACTCTTTGGAGAAGAAGAACGGGAGTATCTTTTTTCAAGTAGATAGGTCTTCGGCAGGAATATTTTCGAGAAATCTTGAATAAATTATGATAAACCCGGCGTGACCAAGAAAACTCCGAATTCCTTTGACGGTGGTGGGATGAGGTAGCTTAGCAATAACATCAACTTTAGCCTTATCAACCTCAATCCCGTTCTTGGAAATCTTATGGCCAAGGACAATTCCTTCCTTGACCATAAAGTGACTCTTTTCCCAATTTAGACAAAGATTGGTGTCTTTGCACCGTTTAAGCATCTTGTCTAAATTTGGAGAGGCATAAGTTCCGAATTGAATTCCAAAGACCGAGAAGTCGTCATAAAGATTCCATCATTTTTTCGATAAATCGTAAAAAGATAGCATCATACACCTTTGAACGTGACCGGTGCATTTCAATAAGCCAGAAAGGGCTGCGACGGTAGGCAAACGTTCCATAAGGACACGTGAATGTGGTCTTTTCTTGATCTTGAGGGTCGATGGGAATTTGAAAGTAACCCGAGAAACCGTCGAGAAAACAATAGTATTCGTTTCCCGCTAGTCTCTCAAGCATTTGGTCCATAAATGGTAATGGAAAGTGGTCTTTACGGGTGGCGTCATTCAACTTTCGGTAGTCAATTCATACACGTCATCCCGTAACCAATCGAGTAGGAATTAACTCATTTTCTTCATTTTTAACAACAGTAAAGCCACCACCCTTTTTCGGCACACAATGCACGGGGCTTACCAAAGGACTATCCGAGATAGGGTAAATCAATCCGGCATCAAGGAGTTTAAGAACCTCCTTTTTGATCACCTCGTGGATTTTAGGATTGACCCTTCTTTGGTGTTGGACCGCCGGTTTAAAGTCATCCTCCATTAGAATCTTGTGTGTATAAAATTCCGAGTTAATACACATTAATGTCAGAAATGTTGCAGCGAGAGATAGCTTGTGTGAAACTTTCAAAAAACCTTTATGAGAGCGGCTTTCTCCTCATCTTTCAAGTCTTTAGCAATTATGACGGGTAATTTGTCGGTACCCTCTAAAAATGCATATTCAAGATGAGGCGGTAAGTCCTTAAGTTCAACCTCGGGTGGTTCATCAATAGAAGATTTTTCATTTTTAGGTTCAACAACTTTAAGTTCTTGTGGAGGGAGAGGTGGTGATGATGGATCATCATTAAGAAATTTTTCAAGAAGAAGAATGTCTCCCTCGGAATTCGTAGTAAGAGTCATCTTTTTCCGGTGAATTGGCTCATCTTCCAATAGCTAAGGAAAGCATCGATTTCCTCGAAGAAGAAAATCACTATCCCCGAAGGGAGTGAGAGTAGGAGAAGAGGTAGAAATAATTGGTTCCGTAGATGGAGTGGGATTGCCACTCACGGAAAATCCAAGAACTTCTTGAGAATACTCCTCACAAGCAACGTCAATGATGTCGATTCGGTTAACCGAATTATCATAATTAGAGGAGTATCTCAAAGTTTGATCAAGATTGAATGTTACGGCATTATTTCCAACACGAAGAGTTAATTCTCCTTCGTAAACATCAATCAAAGCACGTCCGATCTTTAAAAAGGATCTCCCGATAATTAGGGGAACTCGGGGATCGGCATCAAAGTCAACGACTACAAAGTCGGCCTGGAAATGGAACTTTCCTACTTTTATAAAGATATCTTCGACGAACACCGATTCGGTCGAGAATGGGACCGCGTCGCATGTTCCAAGAAGTCATACAAGTAGGAGTAAAGTTCGGAAGTGATAGCTTTTTCCACTCGGAAAGTGCATGGGTTAATGATGCCCAAGATCGGCCAAGGCTAAGCATACATCCATTCCGGGAAAATCGCACGGGATGAGAAACTTGCCGGGGTCTCCAAGTTTTTCGGGTAACTTTTTGAGGAGAACCACCGAGCAATGCTCATTCAACGAAGTTCTTGCTAATTCAAACAATTTTTCTTTATTGCTTAACAAACTCTTAATGGTCGAGGCAAACTTAGGCATGAGAATGAGAGCATCCACGAAGCTAATGTCGAAATGAAAATCTTGGAAGAGTTGAAGAATTTCTCCATTTGGTTATTAGCCTTTTCGCGGAGCTTTTGATCATTAAGTCTAGAAGGATATGGAATTAACGGTTTCGGGTTAGGCTTCAGAGCACTAACGGGAGCTTCAACGGGCTCAGAATTTGGTACTTGAGTTTCAACTTGGACAACCGGAGGTTGGACGTCTTTGGTATTCCGTTATTAGTAGGAGGGGGGGGGGTGCACCGTGTCCTTTGTCACCTCGGTTTCACGTTCCACTACTTTAGGAGAAGAAGAAGTAGTAGGAATCGTGGGTCCCTTATAAGCAACACCACTTCGGGTGGTGATACCTTTCAAATCTTCCTCGGGTTAGTAATGATGTTACTCGGAAAAGTTCCCGAACCGGAGGATGAGCAGGTATTCATCTCTTGAATTTGATCCCAATTATTCTTAAGATCATTTACTAGAATGGTCGATGTAGTCATGTTGGTTTGCATGTTTTTCTAATTGGATATTTGCCTTCTGTAGTTCCGAGATTTTGGGCATTCGTTACAACTTGCGGTTGAGGAATCAGAGCTTGATGAACCGGAGCTTGGTAAGGCGGGGCTTGATGAGTCGGTGCTTGATAAGCCAGAGTTGGGTTTTGAACATGATTAGCTCCTTGGAAAAATTGGTTTCGACCTTGGTTGTTTCCTTGATTCCTATTTTTGTTACTGTTTTGATTGTTTCATTTTGATTTTATTTCACATTTAAACTTGGTGGTCCGAGAAAATTGTTCGAACGATAGCTAGCAAATTATGGTTACTTGAGGTTGGTAGTATTACACCTCTGATTGTAGGCTCCCGCAGCGTATACGTTCGGAGTTTGGCCAACGGTGGCTGGACAATTATGTAAAGAATGAAGAACCACCACAAGTTTCGCAACTCGGTGTTACGAAATTAACTTGTTGGTTTGTTTGAAGCATTTTTATTAAGTTCTTGTTGATTTCCGCCATTTCAAGCTTAAGGGCTGCTATTTCCGGATTAGAAGAAGTGATAGAACTAGATGACTCACTCCGTTGGGCTAAAGTTCCTTATCATTGTGGTGATAGCGGTCATATTCTCGATGAGGATCATAGCACTCTTTCGGGTCGTTTTATAAAAGTACCACCCCTGGCAGCAGCGTTGATAGTATCACGATGCCTCAATGTTAACCCGTTATAGAAAGTATCTATTTGAGTCACGGGTAACATGTTGTGGTTAGGACATCGATCAATTGAAAGCTTGTAATGTTCCCATGCTTCGAATAACGATTCATCGGGTTCTTGACGGAAATTCGTAATATCATTTCTCAACTTGGTCACCATAGAGGGTGGGAAGTATTTTCCGAGAAAGATTTTTGCCATTTGGTCAAAGGTGGTGATAGAATTCCTTGGCAAACGATCAAACCATTAGGCGGCACGATGTTGCAAAGAGTAAGGGAAGAGATAGAGACGAAGGGCATCATCGGAGACCCCATTAACTTTCATACTTTGGGTGACATGCAAAAACTTGTCAAGATGCTTGTTGGCATCATCATCCGGTCTACGAAATGGTCACGGAATTTTGACTTGTGGTGCATATCGTTCTTAAGCCCTAAATTCGTTGCTTGAATGCAATCGAGGCAATTGGTCACCACCACCATTCAATTTCGGTTGGCACAAACTCCTCCATCGTTCGAAGTGTCCGGGTATCTGATAGTTCACCTCCTCAGCGGAGGTGGTCCGTCATTTCGGCTTCGTTAGCGGCCATGTTAATTTCCTTAAAAATTGTTCAAAAGATTAAGATCAACACGAGTCCTTCTTCGAATTGTACGTTCGGGATCTTCGAGAGGTGGAAAAAGATTCCTAGTCGAAGATCGAGTGCTCATGCACTAAAAAGAAATATAAAAAGACGATTGTATACTAATATTTTTTTTGGGTTTTTTCAACAATTGGATTCACAATTTATTTTTAATAACGGGCAATGAGATAAGAACAAACTTAAACCGAAATAATCAACAAGCTTCATGGTAACTCTCTAAACGAAAAACGCACAAAGGAGGAGGGGAGTAGTAAAGCGCGAAGCTATTAAAAACCTTCTCCTTTAGGGTCGTAGATCCTCGGAACAACCCTCCTTATACCCCTCTTATAGTTTGTTCAACTTTCAAAGGTGAGCCGTACCTCGCAAGTGACACAAAAGGCAAGTTTTTGATCTGTAGTTTAGAAACTTATTAATGATAATACTCAAAGTTGAGAGTATTATATAATTGATTCATTTTATTTATATATAAGGACAATTTTTTTTATATTTTTGATTTTTCTTGTCTTATATATATAATAATAAAAAAGAAAAAGAAAATCTTTTTGTATTTTTTTATTCTTATAAGAAAATAAGCAAAATAACTTCACACAGAAGGATCTTCAAAGCACTAATTGTCAAACATCGGAAACCACAATCGTCTTACACTCCTCCCCGGCAACGGCGCCAAAAATTGACTTCTCGCTTTAGGTACATAAAATATTTATAATTATATACTATTTGTATTACCAACCAAATCAAGTGACCCTTGATAAGGTTTAAAGAAAGAAAATCAATGAAATCCGAGTAGTATGATATTCCCGGGTCGTTCTTCCGTACGAGGTGTGCAATGGAGAGTCGAGAGTCGGTTTGATATTTGATGTTTGAATAACAAAGATTTTGATTGGTTTTCTAAATCTACGGGAAAATTAATGCAATTAACTAAAAACAACTAAGGCAACACAAGTTTAAACTAAAAACGCAAACCGGGAATCCTAAAAACGCGTCTAAATTATCAACTAATTCAAATTTTAACCCTACACAGAATTTTTTTGCATGTAAACCTCTAAAATGACAAAAGAAAATTTTCTAAAAAAGATTTGTATTTTTTGCACTTTTAAAATTAAAGATATTAATTTTTAAAGTTTTTTAAATTAAATAAATTCCTAAAAATTACTAAACTATTTTATAAAAATTCTAAAAAATTACTGAAAGTAGCTAAAAGTATTAAGATTGCAAGAAAATTAAAAACAGAAAATAAGCTAAATCTAATAAGCCAGGAAAAATGGAAATAAGCTTTGAATTACTTTTAACTAAAGGAGTGAAAAAGGGGTTAAGTATTTGATTGTGTAAAACCATAACAGATGGCCCTATCTGGTGTTGTGGTAGTGAGAGTGTGTGCTAAATTGCTTGCTATGTAAAAGGGAGGTCACAGGTTCGAGTCCTGTGGCCTTCCTTTTTGGAAAAACCCTTTTTTATATATTTTTTAGAAAAACTTGTAAAATAAGCAAAAGTAACAAAGTTTAGAAAAGCAACTTTTTACAAAAATCAAAAATAATCTAAGAATAAGCAAAAGAAAGTGACAGGTTCTATGAAAAACTTAACAACTTCTTTTGAACAACTGATTTCAAACTAAAAAGCTCAAATAAGCTGTAAACTTAACCCAAATAAGCCCACATACACTTAAACATACTTAATTAGCAAAACTTAATCCTAAATAAGCAATTTCAACTAACTTTATATCTAGAAATAAGCTAAAACAGATTGCTAGTTTTTGGAATAAAAGTCCTAACCCACTACTTGCAGCCCTAATAATAAGCTAGAGAATAAGCTCTAAAGTTCAAAATAAGCCCTAACAGATTAACTTTGGACTACTAACTACTTGCTTAATCAAAATCAGACCCCTATTTTAACTTACACTATGCTAAAATCTAAAGTGAAAATGGGCTTGTGAGTTTTTTTTCAACTGATATGTAAAAAGAATGATGACAGATTGTCACAAAAACTCAACCAAATGATGCAGAACCACTACACTTAGTCTCTATACTATATTGAGGCTTTACAAACACTAAACTTAAGCTTAAAAGCATAACTTCCAATGATTAAACAACTAAGCTTTAAAAATCCCTACTAGGTGCATAGATTCACAACAAAGAAACTCAAAACCTCAAATTTAAGATTTAATGCATAAAAACTTTTAAAAATTGATTTTAAAGACCACTTTTAGCTAATCTAGATTGATTTTAAGAACAAAAGTCAATTTGACCCCTTTTTACCATTAACCCAAACACTCCTTAAACCCATTTAAAGTCAAATTTAAATCTTCAAATCACAAATGCAGTCCATAAAACCTTAATACCAGATATTAATAAGCTAAATATAAACCTAATGATCAGATCTAAACACTCAAATAAGCCAGATTAATAAGCCAAACAGATCTTCTAACTTATAAGCTATTCTAAGATAGATTTTAGACAAAGCTTGCACAAATGAAATTCAATCTGAAAACTAAGCACAAATAGCTATAAACATCATTAATAAGCTAATATAAGCAGATACAAACAGACAATAAGCACAATAAGCCAGAAATAAGAATTAAAGCAGTTTGAGTAAAAAATAGAGAATGAAGCTTACAAAGGTCCAAAGCTTATGCAGGCTGAAAAGATAAGCTCAAACACATCCTATATGCTTCCCATGAAGCTCTAAACCCATGGCCATCCACAATTTACCATGCTCCCATGAATTTGACAGTTTCTTTGATGATTTAGATGAAATAGTAACTCAAACACTATGAACTATGTAAAGGTTCATAAAACTTGAGTGAACAGCTTATAACAAGTTAAAATGAGCTTATGAGATCTTATAAAACACTTTTCTAAGATAAAATGCCTTAATCTTTAAAAACAGAATTTAACATAAAACTCAAAATTTCATTAAAAATTAAAAACAATATAAGGCTTTCAAAAAAGTTCAATAAATTATACCTAATATAAGCTGAAAGATAAAAAAAAATAGTATGCCTTATCAATGGCTACAATGTCCTATTATGACTAAAATGCTAAGTGTCTTAGCTTTTGAAGTGTGTTCTTCTGTCAGAACATTTGTGAGGTGTGTTTGTTTGTGAGTGACTTCAAGTCTTTATCTTAGTCATCATTATGAGTGACTCTCAAGCTAAACGTTCTTAACCCTTTAATTTTTGTCTTCTTCTTTGACAAATGAGGGTTATTGGATATGCCAAGGTGGCAAATGACCCATGTGATGTAGGGTTGAAGGAGGGTGATGTTTTTGTTGTTTTGTTGTGGGTGCAGGGTTGAAGAAGCTCAGAAATGGCAATTTGGCACAAAATGAAAGTTTTTTTGTGTTTGTATTCATGTTTGGTGATAACTGGGGGGTGTAAGGTTTGGGGTTTTGACAGAAATGGACCTTTAACTTGTATTGTTTGATTGCATGGGTAGTCCTTGTGGTGCAAATGT
Source organism: Tanacetum coccineum (assembly GCA_026074375.1). NCBI lineage: Eukaryota > Viridiplantae > Streptophyta > Magnoliopsida > Asterales > Asteraceae > Tanacetum > Tanacetum coccineum. Next base: position 16,051 of record BQNB010062670.1, read on the forward strand.
TATAAAAGAGTTAACAACTTCAGTCCCTGAAGTTGTATGGTTTTGTTGCAAGGAAAGTCCTTTGGGACTAACGGTGAACCAAACTTAACAGCCCTATTTGTTAAATGGGGTTGGGCTGTTAAGTTGGTATTGGGCTTGAATTGGTTTTGGGCCCTAAATGGTTTATTAACCATTTTAGTCTTCATATAATACCTTAATGGGCTGACCCGGCCTTAGATGGGTACGGGTGGGCCCATTAAGTATTTCTTTGGTTTTGGCTTCAGGTTTGACTTTGGTTGACTTTTTGACTTTTTCACGCTCTTTCTGTTCTCGTGCTCGGTTTTGTTGTTTTGGCTTCGTTTTTGTCCTTTTCTCGGATATCCGTTACCTGCACAATATAAATGCAAAACACACAAATACAATGTATTTTTGGTATGTTTTTAGTCTTTTAAGCACGTTTTTAAAGGTAAAAGGTATGTGTATTTAAACACATTACCACTATTTGCTCCTATATTTGGTTTTATATACGGACTCACTTCTTCGTCTCTCATGAGTTTGGTTCCGTAGACATAGGGGTTTGTATTGTCTTAGAGTCTTCTAGTCACAAATTCTTAAGCATTCCTTAATTATTTTGATTGATAAAATTATATTCCAAGTTGTTGTAGTGGAAGTTGTGGTTGATGAGCAGATCGGCAAGGAGTTGACACTTCAAACAAGGCGATTTTGATAGACGTAGTTGAGGATAGCTGTCGGGTGGAAGGAGTTTGTTTCATCCATAGTGGTTTATGACTTTTCGATGCATAACTAATCCTAATTTTATGTTATTTTTATCTACTAAATTCACTATTCTTCGTCTATGTGGATAGTGGGCCATTACAAGATTTTCATTTTTATAGTGGTTTCGGGATAATTCATTGTGAGATTGGTTCCTAATGAACAATTTCATTTACACAAAACTAGAAGCAACAAATGGCATTTCTAGTGACTACCATATTTCCTAACTATCACTAATTACATAAGTATATCATAAACCAAATCTATAATTTACCGTATTAAATGAGTGAGAAGTTACCTTAGCCTTCAGAGAATTACTTTAAATATTTCAAGGTAGCAAGCTTTAAGGATGAGGATTTATGGAAATCCTATATGAGTTCTTTAATTTGTTTGACGAAAGCCAAAGATGCTTGTAGATGATTAACCTCGGAAGATATGATGATTTAGCCATCATCCTACACACAAATCATTCTTCATATCTCCAGTTCACTCCTTCAATCATTCTATCAACATTCCAAACCTCTCATCCATAAACACCACAAACACTTGAAGATTAAAGATCAAACAACGAAGAACGAAGAATGATATCATAATATTTAGTAGAATAAAGGTTGTACTACGATTCTATACTTGTTACGGGTAGAATTTTGATCCATATTCTTACCAGGACATAGTATGTTTCTTGTTTGTCTATTTGCTTTTGTTATGAACTTCATAGCCATGAGAGGCTAAATCTCTCATGACTACTCGGTGAAAATTATATAATGAATAAGTGTTTAGTATAATTACGATCTTGTTAATCTTAAGCTTATGTTATAATCCTATCGTATCTAATCTTATCAACTTTGATTATCAACTTTGATTATATACTCACACCAGTATAGGTCGAAAGACCCGTTGTGAGCTATAAAGTTTTAAAGATTTATCTATGATCTTTATCGTCTGTGATGAGAAATTCACTTACGTTATTTGATAAACAAGAAAAGATTTGATATAATAGTAACTGGATTATTTTAGTCACACATTTGATCGAGTTAACTAAACATAAGTCTTAAGTTAAACAAGTGAATTTGTGAAAGCATTTTCTGACGAGAAAACACTTTTTATAAATTCAAGTACTAAGGTTGAGATCGTAACCCTTACCATTGCTTATGTATTATATGAAATTATCCGAGTAGTCATCTTTCTCATTATTGAATTCAGTTCAGTTTATTTCAAATCTGCTAAAGTTTATTTTTCAGCTGATTATTCGACACTACGCAAATCCCTGTGGACGACCTGGTCTTACCTAAAAAGATTGTACTACATACGTGGGTTATACTTTTACCCGTGTGCTTACATCTAATAAACGGTAATCCCAGTCTTATAAATTTAAAGCTTTTGAAATACATCAAAGTTTTTGGCGCTGTTGCCGAGGATTTCCAAGCTGTTCTGTAATCAAACTTTTAAAAATAATTTTTAACACCCCCTATTTTTTAAAAATCGCCATACAGTTTTCTGGCAAACTGACCCAAACAAATTCTCCTTTGGATGCATACACGTGCTTCCAACTATGAATTTGTTGAACCATTACCTGAACCTGAACGTACTATGAATCAAAGACGTCGTCGACGAAACAGAAAAGTTCCATTCGAACAAAGAAACAATCCACCTCAACACCCGAGAGTTGTCTACGCGCCAATTCTCGACATCAATTACTTTTGGCACTTCCTTGATATTTTTCAAAATTACGATCCCATGGATGATGAACCCATGTGGGTTGCCGACCATGTTGTCGCTCTGACTCCCGGTTCCGCAATCACCATTCCTGAAACCGCAAACGAATTCGTTATTAAAGGTAACCACCTGACTCTCATCAAAGGAAACCAATTCGATGGTAGAACCAAAACTGATCCTCATAAACACATTCACGAATTCCTCGGAATATGTGATATGTTTAAATATAGAGACATAAAAAATGAAGCTGTCCGCCAGATGATGTTTCCCCTGTCACTTACGGGAGATGCAAAAACTTGGCTGGACAAACTCAACGAAGGAACTATCAAAACGTAAGATGAACTTCAAACAGCTTTCATTCGCCGATTTCCCCCCAACGTTTTTGGATCGACTCCTCGGAGAAATCTGAGCCTTTTCCCAACATGAAAACGAATCTCTAACCGATGCTTGGCTTCGTATGAAGGAAATGCTCAGAAACTGCCATGGTCACAATCTGTCCAAAGGCAATATCATCAAAATCTTTTACTACGGTCTTAACGAAATAACCCAAGAAGTTCTAAATGTCGCAGCTGGTGGTATTTTCCTCTATAAAACCCTGAATCAAGCTTATCAACTTCTAAAAGACAAAGTCTTACTCAAGCTCGACTGGGCTAAAAACCAAAAAATGAAATCATCTCTTAAGAAAACTATGGAAAACTAGAGTGGGGTTGAATAGTTTACCGCTTTTTAATTTAATGCTTATGTTTGTTTATTGAAAACTTAGATTCGACTTTTTGTGAATTCAATACTTGCACAATATGAATAATATAAATAAGTAAGAACAAATAAAGAAATAAGAGATAAGAGTTAGAAAGATCAAACCACAACACAAGAATTTATAGTGGTTCGGTTATGAAGCACCTCTTCGCCCTACTCCACTCCTCGAGCACCTAACTCGAGAGTTTTCTTCACTATGTCAACAAACTCCCTTATGACGGATAAAACCGTACACAACTTTCGCTTATATCAATTTCTGACACTAAGCTAGATGTCGAGTTCTAATCTTAGCTAGAACCAATCTATCACGACTTCACAACTTCTTCACTACTTTCACGACTTCACAACTACACAACTTCTTCACACCTTAGTATTCTTCACCACACTACTTTACTTCTACTTTCACACCTAACTATCACAACTAGGATGAATCACTAAGATTCAACTATACTTACAATAATCACCAAGAACTATCTACTACACAACTTTACAAGATTTATAAATAATTTACAAGTTATGATATGGATGCCACAAGATTGCAACAACACACAAAGGTGTAATACTTCTTCACTTGATGATGGAAGTATTCTTCTCTTGCACTTGAGGAATTGAGCTTGGATCACATGGAAACAAAGCTTTATGATTAAATGATCAAAGGATTTTAATGAGATGTATGGGCTGTTTGTGATCAGAAAGAATGAGTGCAAAAGGTGAGAAAATAGTGGGGAAAAGTCCAGTATTTATAGGACATTCTGGAGGAGCGTCTACCTATGGGCGGTCCCCTTAAATAGGTGGGTGGTCCCCTTAAAGATAAGGGGGCCGCCCACGTATTTAAGGGGGCCGCACTAAACTGGGCCCTCCCCTGTTTGTCCTTTTGTGTAGGGAGAATTTTCTAAGACATTTTAGCCGTTTTAGGTCTGAAAATTTGAATTTCAAAATATTTATTTTGAATAAAACATTTCTTTTAATTGTAGAAAATATTTTGTAATGTTTATAAAAATGTTTATAACATTTTATAAAAGTGTAAGGTTGAATAAAAATTTCCTTTGATCATAAACTGCATTAAGCATTTATTTATTCATACATTTAAGTGATATAATTTTCGAAATGAAAATTTACTACTAATTACTTGTTTACGTTTAATTTTACATTGAACGTTTTTATATTTTATGATTATCAAAACGTAAAGATGTGAAAAATATTAATAATGTTTTTAGGCATTATTTCTATCAACAATCTCCCTCTTTTTGATGATTATAAAATTTAAAATCATTAAATGTAAAATTATTTTTAAACAAGTATTTAGTGAGTTTTATGTCATTTCTTCCCCTTTTTGTAGAATCAAAAAGGCATCGTCAAGAATTGCTAGTAAAATCAACGGAATAAATGTTCCCCTTTGATGTGTGCTCCCCCTCGTTCGAGGGCACCAAGGAATCGAGCTATTGTTTCTTGGCTACAAAAACAAGTTAGAATAATACAAATATTTCTAACATGTAGCAAGAAGGAAGGAAAAATACGACAAGTGCAAGCAAACATTAAGGAAAAAGATACTTCATTCATTTAGGACA
>BQNB010062670.1:21885-35988 GCA_026074375.1 Tanacetum coccineum
GGTATGTTCGAAGAACGAGAAATTATGGAAGAAATTATCCGGAGCTATTATGATCGTGACGATGGTGAAAATACACTGAGATTCGTAGTTTAGTATGATTAAAAGTCAAAAAAGTTAAAAAATTGCAAAAAAAGAGGAGGAAGTTTTTATAGTCGGTTCGTTAAAGCTTAAACCAATGGTATTATTTGAAGGATCGATTATTCGTTGATACGTGTTATAAATCGACGATGTAAAGTTTTGTATAAAGTGGTAGATATCGTCACTTGTCTCTAATCTTATTCTCTTTTTCCCTAAAAACCTCTCACCCCTTTCTTCCACATTGCCTGAGCCAAAAAAAAACCTAACCGCCGCCACCTGCTATCCCATTCCCACATTCAACGTTTTGTTTCACCATATTCATTTAAAGATCCTTTGGATCGTTCATGGTCTCGTGGTCGCAAATTTAATTTAGTCGAAAAACTTCACACCGCCCACTCTTTATTGTTCTAAAGTCGTCGGAAAATTAACCCATGTCATAGCCATATTGATCTTGGTATTATCCATTAATCTTTATAATCGGTTTTTGTTTCGTGAAAAAGGTTCGTAGTTGTTACCGAACAAGGAAGAATCACAAGGTATTATGTACTTATGCATAAATGTTGAATACGAAGTAAGGTCGATGAATATGATTGATGAGGTTAGTCTATTCATTCATATTCTGTAATTGGTTTACTAATATTTAATCGTTTTAAAATCTCGTTTTTGTATATGAAATACTGGTTCGTTGAAGTTTAAGAAGAAGTGTTTCTTTTTCTTTACTTTGCAATTTACATCAATATTAATAAAAATCATTACATATAAAATTGGTTCTTTATGTAGTTCGTGTGTCACGCAACTTAGTATTCGTGAGGTTGAAACTTGTTTTCTTTTTTTGAATCTTGATTTATAACATTGGTTTTAAAATTATAATTTTACTTGTGGATATGATGGGTACACTCATTAAACCAAACTATATATGTTAATTTATATAGTTTTTATTAAGTTATGCACAACAAAAATCAAAATTAATGCTCTGCTCTTTCTTTTAAACCTGCAAGTATGTGTTTGGTATCTGTGTTCTGGACATATTTTTGTTAGTTAATGGATTTGTAACTGGTTTGTAATAGTTCTTGTTATAGGCTACTTTTGTTAGTCGGTGGATTTCAGAAATAGCTTACCAATACATGTGTTTCATATCGTTGGTTTCGACTTATTTATCTTTTCTGTTTGAAGATATTTGTAGATTTGTTGAAGATGATGGCGAACTACAAGATGATAAAAATACTATGTCCTCTAAGATTTCTGGTACCCGGTGAATAAAGACAATAAAAATACATGTGCATGGTTCAAGACAATGTGTACCTGGTGAACTAAGCCGATGAAAATACACATGCATGGTTCTAGACTACATGTTCCTAGTGAACGAAGACGATGAAAATACATATGCATGGTTGAAGAATATGTGTACCTAGTGAACAAAGACAATGAAAACACATGTGCATGCTTCAAGATGACGCGTACCTAGTGAACAAAGGCGACGAAAACACATGTGCATAATTAAAGTTTGAAGCCAATGTTGTTTAAAATGATGGTTGCACATGTATATAGCAATATATAGAGCATTTTCATTTGAAGAAGATTATTGTACATTTAGTATTTTCTCGTTGCATGCATATGGAGCATTTAAGCTTTGATAATTTATATGTACCTTGTGTTTTTCATTTCATGCACTTTTATAAAATATAGTGAGAAAAACATAGTAGAGGTTTTAGCAATTAAACACTAAAAATATATGTAAATTTACTATATGGAAAAAAAAACACATATGCACTTCCTCTTTTGAAATCATTCATGCTAGAAAAAGAAATTATATAAAAAATTCCAAAAATTTTAGATTAAAAAAAACGTTTTTTATTAAAAAATCTCAAAAAGAAAATAAAAAGGTAAGTTTACTAAGTAACTCCTTTTGAATCTAAATAAACAAAAAAAATATATAAAAAATCTGATTGTTGATCTGGTTCTCGCTGTTCTGTACATCATGTGGAGTTCTGAAAAGAACCGCATACCCTATATTTATATATATATATATATATATATATATATAGATATTTGTTTATATAGATAATATATATATATATAGTATAAGTAAATATGCAAATCACTCTTGTGAAAGACTAATAAGCTAATAACTAATAAAATATATTTCTGGAACGTATTAATGAGAAAATTACCCTTAGAAAATGATAAAATTCAAATCGTTCCCGAGTCGTTTTCCCAACGAAGCGTGAATATTGAAAATCTTGTTTCGGTTCGTGATCGCGTGCTTGAATATTCAATATTTTGGATTTTGAATTCTAAATCTAATAACGCAAAGGGAAAGCATATAAAGGCACGCTAATCTAGAAATTAAAACAACTTAAAAATCCTAACAACATTTAAAACAATTAACAATTTAAAATAAACTAATTAACCAAATAAGACAAATTAAAACTCTTAAAACTCAAAATGCAAATTTTTTAAACTAAAATGCATAAAACTATTTTTAAATGACATAAAATGTTTTTTTATATTTTTAAACTATTTAAAATGATTTTTATAACTAAATAAGACTAAAAATTAAATTTAAAATACTAAACTTAATCTTAAAATTATGAAAAAATTACTAAAAATACTAGACACTAATTTTGAGGTTTACAAAGAAATATAATCCAATAAGCTCTGACCAATAAGCTAGGAAAAATCAATAAGCTAAATAAGCCAAAACCTAAACAAAGCATAAAGCATAAAAGAAACAAACATGTAATGAAAAAGACCCAATGGCGCAGTGTTAAGGTGTGTGTGTGTTGAAGGGGAGGTCACAAGTTCGAGTCCTGTGACCTACCTTTTTGTAAAAACATTTTTTTATTTTTATTTTTGAAAAGCTATAGAATAAGCAAAAATAAGAAACTTTAAGAAAGGACTTATTGCCAGGACTTATTTATAAGCTAGAAAAAGTTTAAACAAAGTGACAGTTTGCTAAACAAACTAGTTAAGACTATTTGGATTTTTTGACTCAATAAGCAATTAAGAAAACTAATAAGCTGAAAACAGACTTAGACCTAGACCTAATAAGCACTTAGGATAAGAAATAAGCAAAAACAAAAAGCTGAAAAGCAATTAAAAGCAATAAGACAGTTTACTCTAAAAGAGGGTTTTAAAAGGACTTTTACCACTATTTTAAGCTAAGTTTTAGAACTAATAAGCACTAGGATTAAGCTTAAAGGTGAAAACAGATTAAGTATTAGACTCAAATAACACTAATAAGCTGGAATTAAGCAAATTATCTAAGGAAATAAGCTAAAACAAACAAATGAAAAGGACAGATTAAAACTACTTATTTTTGGACTTTTTGTGTTGAAAGGACTACTTGCAGACTAAAATTTAAGACTCAAAAATTCTTTTGACAATAGAAACTCAAAATAGATTTGAAACATATTATAATAAGCTAAATTCAATCAAACTTAATCAAAGTTTAGCTATTACCTAACCATAAATGATCTGCAATTCTAAACCCTTAAGAACAAGCCAATTAAACTACCAATTACTTGACTGTTTTTGGCCTAAAATGTTTAAAAGGCTTTTTCAAAGACAAACAACTCAAAACAGATTTAAATTGATGCTAATGAAACCTATTTTGAACATAAAAACCACAACTCAAGCATAATTTTGAAAGGTTCATCCAATAAGCAGTTTATACACTATTGGACTAGCAGATTTGAATTTTTGATTTAACAAACTTTAAAACTTAACAAAACTTATTTTAAACTTATGAAAACTAGTATTTAGACCTATTTAAAGCTTATGAAATCTGATTTGATTACCAACATTAGACTAAACTCACTTTTACTATGTTGATGCTACTTAACCCAAACACCCCTTTAAAATCTAGAAAATCCATTTTAAGCTAAAATAGAACTTAATAACCTAAGAATTATGAAAACAGATTAAGAATAATAGATAACAAAGACAAATAAGCAAAAACCTTGAAGAATTAAGCACTATATATTAAGCTACACTAATAAGCAGTTTTGACTTCTAACTAAGCAATTTTGAATAAAACTCAAATTAAACTAATCTTAACTATGCAAACTAGAAATTTAAGACATAATAAGCTAACTTGAGACAGAATAAGCACATTTCAACAATAATAAGCACATGATAAGCAAACTAATAAGCTGAATAAGAAAATTAAGCTAGAAAGTGAAAATGAAACTTACTTTGTCCTTTGCTCAAAACAAGGACTTAAGATGCTCTTTAGAGCTTAATCTACAAGCTCCAGCTTATTTTCATAAGCTGGTACAGTCCCATAAGCCCATCCATTTCTGGCTTATCATCCTTTAAGCTTATTATGGATTTTAGGTGATTTGAGTGACAAAGCTTATTCAGTTAAGCTATAAGCAAGCTTAACTGAATAAGTATTAACTTTCTAAGGTAATAAGTGCTTATTATGCTTATTAAGTTGTATCCAAACATATTTTAAACAAAATTGCATAAAAGTAAAACATAAATTCAACTCAATTTAAAAGGAAACTGAAATTTTATTAATAATAAAAGGTTTACAATCTTTTGAAAAGAAATACAATAAGAACGATACAAATACGCACTAAATTTAAGCTAAAATTACTAAAAACTAGATATCTCCAACTGTGTGAATTAAGCCTCTATTTATAGTGATGAGAAGAAGGTTCTAGGTGAGGAGGAGCGTCCCAAAATCTCTAACCATGTCCCTTGAATGCTAACAAACTCCAAATCCATCCATTTGAGCACTTAGATTGCCTCCACGTATTTTCAACCAATAGGATACCTCAGGATCGCCAGCGTGGCCTAGGATTGATGTCACACTTGCCACATAGATCTTCTAGAAAGGATGGGACGTGTGAAGATAAATGGATTTACCATGAGCTTCTCCTTGTAGTGTAAAAACGGGGAAGATAATGAACAATACATTTTTAGGCGCGTTTAAGATTGAATTGGATCAGGCTTTGGACTTGGGCTTGTATCTTGGGCTTAGATTGGATATAAATTGGATTTGTAAATTTGGACTTGATATTATATTTAGGAAAAAGGTTAGTTTATATCAAATGTAATGGGTTGACCCGGCCCACAAAACGGGTACGAGTTGGCCCATTAAAAATAAATATGTCCTCGGCTTCATTTTCTCGCGCTCTTTCTAGTCTCGTGCTCAGTTTTGTCTTTTTTGGCTTTATTTTTGTCTTTTTTGTGAATATCCGTTTACTTGCATGACACAATTACAGAATAGACATATACAATGTATTTTTCATTTGTTTTTAGTCATTTAAGCTCGTTTTAATAAAGAAAATTGATATGTTATTAAACACGTATCAAAAATCCCCCATACTATGCTTTTGTCGTGTCCTCACGCTATGTTATAAATACACGAATAAAAAACCAAAAATTTCAACCCCCTAGACTAATTATCTCGAAAAGTAGCTAAGTGTTCATCTAAAGGGATTAAGAAATTACTAGTTTTAAAACACCCCGTTCTACCATTTATATATATATGTATACATTTTTTCTCCTTTTTTTATATGAAACTACATGTTTGACTTTCATTATTTAATCATAACTTTTAGGATCACGGAACAAGAAACACTTATAAATAGTGTCCAAAAGGATAAATTCATCGTCCTCGATTTTTTCACCCGCCCCAAACCAAGCTTAAAAACGAAATCATTGTAAAATACAAGTTAAGATGCTAACACTACTCATAAATGCTAATTGTGTACGCATAGCTAATTTCCGCTCCCCTATTCCTAAATCCTCGAAGGGCCCGTTTGGTTCGTGGAATCTTAAGGATTATGATGGAATTGGAATATAATTCCATTCCATAACGCGTTTGGTTGGCATATTCAAGAAATTCGGAATGTGAATTCCATTCCTTAATGTGTTTGGTTGGCAAACGGAATTGAATGAAATTCCTTCAAAATCCCATATATATGGAATTCAAGATTCCATAGCAAAATGTGAGGATTGTTTACAATTCCATAGAATTAATATTATTATTATCATTTTTGTTGTTGTTGCTATTATTATTATTATTATTATTATTATTATTATTATTATTATTATTATATTATTATTATTATTATTATTATTATTTTATATTTAATAATTATTCTTTATTTAATATATTATTTTATATAATATTATTTAAAAATTTATTATTATTATTTTTATAAGTAAATTATTTATTGAATAATATTTAATTTATTAATTTTAAACTAAAATTAAATTCTAAATATTTTAATATAATTGGTTTTTTCTCATTTCATTTTCTTTCAACCAAACATGTGTTAGTTTTTGCAAATTCAAATTCCTTCATATTCTAAATCTTAAGGATTCCAGTTTCTAACATTCCATTCCTTCATATTTCAATTCCTTAAACTGATTTCAATTCCGTCATAAACATTCTACAAACCAAACATGCCCTAAGGATTTTATTTTTATTATTGGTGACAAATAAATCATGGCCTTATTTTTATAAAGTAAACCCAGTTTAGACCATAATTAGTTGAAATCCCTTCCTAAAGAGACGATATGGTGAGAATAAGGTCGACATTAAGGTTCTAAATTCACATGATTTAGGGGTTATCCTTTTTATTTCATCCGAAACAACTCAACTATGAGTCCAGAAACGGAGGCTTTATTTAGATAACCCTAGAGTCGAAATTTAGCTTTATTATTAGTATTATTGCAACATTATTATTCCTTGGTCCTTTAAACAACTGCCACATCAGTATGCGAGCCGACCATAGTCCAAGAGTCTTATTTTGACCAGGAGATCCTCGGCCTTTTTGAAAACTGCCACATCGGTATGCGAGCCGACCATGGTCCAGTAAACTTTTATCAGTCTCGGATTTATTATTCTTATTATTACCTCCACCCTTTAAATGACTGCACATCGGTATGCAAGCCGACCATGGTCCAGTGGTTATATTTCGGCTTCGGTTTATTACATAATAATAATTATTATTGTTATAGCCAAATTTCAAGTCCTGTGGTCTTTTAACTACCTAGACAACGATAGCGAGCCGTCAAGAATCGGTAGCCTATTTCCCCACAACACTGAATCCAAACTTATTTTAACCCAATTTACATAAGAGTAAAACACGAATTCAATACATAATTTAAAGGAAAACTGAAATTTTATTAATAAAAAATGTTAACCAATCTTTAAAAGAGAAATACAATAAGTAAAATACAATAAGCTAGAAATTTAAGTTAAAACACATTAAAAACTAGATATCCCTAACTGTGTGAAACCTCCATCTATTTATAGTGATGAGAATAAACTTCTAGGCCATGGGGAAAAAAAAAAAAAAAAAAAAAAAAAAAAAAAAAAACGTTCTTCAGCTTCAATCCAAGCCCTTGAATCATAACAAACTTCCATCCATCCATTTGAGCCCTTAGATTGCCTCCACGTATTTTCAACCAATGGGATTGCTTGGGATTGCCAACGTGGCCTGATGTGATGTTAGAGGCGTCACATAGACCTTCTAGAAATGAGTGGTACGTGCGTGAGTAAAGATTACCTCCTGTGTTTGTTGTGTGTAAAAATTGGGGAAAGAAGATACATTAGTAACTTTGACCTTGCATTTATTTGTTATTGACTTGACTGGGTTTTGGCTTTGTGGGTTTGGGCTTTTATACTTGGACCTGGAATAGATATAGGTTTAAATGGATTTAGATTTTGGACTTTTGATTAAAGGCTTATATTTAGGCTTAAGGTTTGTTATCATTCAAGTGATAATGGGCTGACCCGGCCACAAAACGGGTACGGGTTGGCCCATTAAAAATGAATACGTCTTCGACTTCATTTTCTCACGCTCTTCCAATCCCGGGGCTTGGTTGTTTGTCTTTTTGGCATCGTTTTTGTCTTAATTGTAGTATAGTCAGTTACCATGCACAAATACAATTAACAAAACACACATATACAATGTAGTTAGGTCATTTAAAGCTCGTTTTAATAAGAAAAATTAATATGTGATTAAACACATATCAAAAATCCCCCATACTACGCAATTGGTCGTGTCCCACGCAATGTCATAAATACACGAATAGAGAACCAAAAATTTCAACCCCCTAGACTAATTACCTCGAAAAGTAGCTAAGTGTTCATCTAAGGGGATTAAGAAATCACTAGTTTTGAAACGCCCCGTTTTACCATTTCTATATATATATATATAATATATATATATAATATATATATATATATATATATATATAAATAATAATATTATATCATATTTATTATTATTATTAGTTATTAATTTTTTTATATTTTTAATAGACAACATGTTTGACTCATTATTTAAATCATAACTTTTAAGATCACGGAACAAGAACACTTTTAAATAGTGTCCCAAGATGATAAAATTCATCGACCTTCGATTTCACCCGCCCCAAACCAAGCTTAAAAAAAGAAAATCATTGTTAAATACAAGTTAAGATGCTAACACTACTCATAAATGCTAATTGTGTACGCATAGCTATTTCCGCTCCCTTATTCCTAAATCCTCTAAGAATTTTATTTTTATTGATGACAAATAAATTATGTCCTTATTATATAAAGTAAGCCCGATTTAGACCAAAATTAGTTTAAAATCCTTTCCTAAAGAGACGATATGGTGATAATAAAGGTCCAACATAAGGGTTTTAAATTCGCATGATTTAGGGTTATCCTTTTTATTTCATTCTGAAACAACTCAACTAACGAGTCCCAGAGACAGAGCTTATTTAGATAACCCCGAGTCAAATTGGCTTTATTAACTATTATTATTCTACATTGATATCCCAAGATCCCTATAAACAACTGTCACATCGGATGCGAAGCCGACCATTGATCCAGAAGTCCCTTATTTCGACCCAGGAGATCCTAGTCCTTTTTGAAAAACTGCCTACTCGGCAAGCGAGCCGACCATAGGTCCTGTAAAACTTTTATCAGTCTCGATTTTATTATTCTTTATTGTAAGAACATCCACCCTTTAAACGACTGCCACATCGGTATGCGAGCCGACCATGGTCCAGTGGTCTTATTTCGGCTTCGGTTTATTACATAATTATTATTATTATAGCCAAATTTCAAGTCTTGTGGTCTTTTAACTACCTAGACAACGGTAGCGAGCCGTCAGGAATCGGTAGCCTATTTCCCCACAACACTGACAAAACCTTCGTGTGTAAACTTAATTCACCAAGAAGGAATCTCTACGAAAGGATTTAAACTAAGAATCGCAAAAACCAAAGTAACTTTATTTATTTAACAATTATATAACGTTTATTAAGCTGGTGGGAGCAAAAAGCCACAATTAACCTCTATGAGCTCTAAAGAGATCCAACTACTCCACGCTTAGCATCTAACTTATATTAAACTCTATCATTTTTCGTTCTTCGTAAATTTAAAATCTTTAATAAAAAGATCCGCGAATGCTTAGTCTAATAAAATAAAGCTTTGCATATTTAAAGTCTATTATGGAAACTTGCAAACTCTTGGCTTCTAGAATTCACGTTTTAAAGCTTCTTGTATAAAAGACTAGCAAAAGCTTTAATTTATATAGGTTATGGGGCAAGCTAGAGTGCAACATGCTCGATCAAGTCAAAATTTATTCTTATTCTCGCCAACGGAAAATCAAACATTTGTGTCAAAACACTTATTTTAATTTTGAAAAAAAATTAATATTGGCATAAAATCAAATATTTTTGGTGGCAAAACGGGGTTACGTGAAGACAAAGCAAATGCAAGTAAGATCAAATCGATAGATACCCCCATACTAGAACTAAACATTGTCCTCAATGTGGGACTGCCACCCCCATACTAAAATCAATGCATAATCCTAATATAAAAGGGTCTCTACGTAAATCTAAAGCCGTTTATTAATTATGCTAATAGATAAACGTTAGTCAATAAGATCTTAGGATATTGGATTCCCATATATAAGCATGCTAAGGATTGAAACTCGAGTGAACGATGGACAAAACCACGAGCACGAGAGTCTTCATAATCCGGGGTAATCCTGAACATAAAACACAAGCCACGAAACATGAGAAAGGAAGAGGCGAGCCTTCTCACGTCACACTTATTAGAAAATAGAAAAAGAAGATAGAAACACGGGTTGCTTCCCGAGAAGCGCTTGTTTTTATGCGAATCTCTAGCTTGACTCTCCTCGAATTCCTTTGTCCTTGGGGCAGACACAGAAGAATGGAAAAATCATCATCGGACTTTCATATGCCGTCGGCTCTAAGGAATATAAACTATAAGCGGAGATGCCAAGGTCAAAAAATGGTGCCCTCACTCCCGAAGGAGAGAAAAAGAAGAGAATTCACAAGATAGGTAAGAAAAGGAAGAAAGATTTTGATAACAAATGTGAGGGAAAGATAATGGCGATCCTCAAAGGTATTCCTCACATTTTTCTTAATCTTTAAATCATCAATATCGCCTCCTGGGTCGAAGCACTCATCCTCATTAGCATCAGAAAGAGGTGTGACTAGAAAAGCCGGCTCATCAAGGTTAGAAACATAAGAGTCCTTGTTCTCGATGTCCTCTAACACCTCATTAAAAAGAGGATTTATGCCACTAAAGATGTACTCTTTATCAAATTCAAAAAGAGGGTTTGAATAAATTTTAAAATTTTCCTTCGGAACATCCTCCTCAGGAAGTGACTCGTCATCACTAGAGGTAAAATCATCATTAAAATCGGAGAGAGGGTTAGAGAAAGTCACAGAATTACCCCCTAAAACGTTAAGAGGGGGAGAATCATCTATTAAAGATTTTTTCATTTTAAGTTCCTCAAAATTAAATTCTTTCAGAGGGAGAGGAGATGATGGATCATCATTTAATAATTTCTTAAGTAGAAGAATGTCTCCCTCTGAATCAAAGTCGGCATCATCAATTCCCGGTGGAAATGGGTCAAGAAGATCGAGTTCATCGACGAACTCCTCGAGAAGAGATTCACTAGTATCAAAAGGTATGAGACTAGGAAGAGAATTAGAAAGAGGAGTGGTACTGCCACTCGAGGGATGAGTTGATTTCTTTAACACTTCGGAGAAACGATCCTCGCATGTGATGTCAATGAAATTAATCATATTCATCGACTCATTTTCATGCTTTTGAGGATGTTTTGAAGTGTTATCAGCATGAAAGATTAATTTTTCATCTCCGTCTCTCAAAATAAGCTCTTCTCCGAACACGTCGACTAGAGCATGGGCCGTCCTCAAAAAGGGTCTCCCTAAAATAAGGGGAACACAAGGATCGCCATCGTAGTCGATGACAACAAAGTCAGCTGGAAAATGAAACTTTCCTAATTTCACAATGACATCTTTGGCAACTCCAACTGGATAAGCAACTGATCAGTTTGTGAGCTCGAGAGTCATGCGAGTATGAGTAAGTTCCGGGAGCGAAATCTTCTTCTATACGAAAAGAGGCATTAAATTGATGCTAGCGCCAAGATCGGCCAACCCTAAGCACTCAAAAAGTTTCAGAAAATCACAAGGAATGAGAAACTTGCTGGGGTCTCTAAGTTTTTCGGCAACTTTTAAAGAGCACCGCCGAATAATTCTCGTTTAATGGAGTATTTTCCAATTCAAATAATTTCTCCTTATTACTAAGGAGACTCTTAAATGTGGAAGCGAACTTAGGCATGTGAAGAAGAGCATTCGCAAAGCTAAGGTCGAAATGTAATCTTTGAAATATTTGAAGGAACTTCAACATTTGACTATTAGCTTTCTTTCGGAGCTTTTGGTCGTTAAGCCTTGAAGGATAAGGAATCGAAGGTTTAAGATTAGGCTTTGGAGCAACATCGGGCTCAGGTATAGGAACTTGGACAACTGGAGGTTGGATGTGTACGGTACTTCCTAAGTTTGTAGTTTGCACCTTGTCCTTTGTCGCCTCTGGTTCACGTTCTACTTCCTTTGAAAGAGGAGAAGAAGTAGGTAGAATCGTAGGTCCATCATAAGAAACACCACTTCGGGTAGTAATAGCTTTCAAGTCACCTCTCGGGTTAGCGATGGTATTACTAGGAAGTGATCCCGAACCCGAGGGACTTTGCATTTGAAAAAACTTGCTCATCATTTTCTTTAGCTCATTGCTCATCATGTTCTTTAGCTCATTGTTCTGATTCTTCATTGTAGTCTGGAATTCATTCTTCAATTCTGCCTTCATACTACTTATTTGATTTTGCATAGCTCTCATATTAACATCATTAGTCTTCATGTAGTTCGAGAAATCATTTGAAGGTCTGAGTTTGATTAAACGGAGCTTGATAATTCTGATTTCCTTGATTAAAGTTATTTCCTCTATTCTGATTGTATCCTTGATTCTAATTATATTGGTTTTGATTGTTTTGCACATTCGGTTGAGGAAAACCAGGTGGTCTCATTTGATTGCTAGCACGATAATTAGTTTCTCCTTAAGGACGGTATTCGTGGCCTCCTTGATTGTAGGTCCTCGTGGCTGCAGAAGCATTAAAAGTATTGCCATCGGTAGCAAGACACTCATAGTAAGGATGCGGTCCACCACAAGTAACACAAATTTCTTCTATAGCTTTAACGGGAGCTGATGAAGGAGTCTTGTTCTAAAGAAGCATAGCCTTAACGGCATCAGTAAGAGCGGTAATCTCCGGTAGATAAGCGGGGGTAGAAGAAAAAGTAGTCACTTTTGAAACAACCGGTTTGTTTCTTGAAGTGCAAACTTTCGAATTATTCTCAATAATAGTCAACGCATCTCGAGGAGTACGGTTCAAAAGATTACCACCGGCGGCTGCATTTAGAGAATCTTGATCGGATTGTGTCAACGCATTGTAAAATGTGTCAATTTGATGCAATTCCAAAAAACCGTGGTGTGGGCATTTACGAAGGAGATCTTTAAAACGATCCCATGCCTCACTAAACATTTCATCAAACCTCTGCTGAAAATTCGTGATGTCATTCTTAAGATTCGTAGTCTTTGAAGGAGGAAAGAAATAATTCACAAATATAGAAACGAGATCTTCCTATGTATGGATAGAACGAGGGGGTTCTTTTTTAAGCCAAATCCGGGCTGCCCCCTCAAGAGAAAATGGGAAAAGCATCAACTTGATAGCATCATGTGGAACATTCTTGTACTTAAGGGTAGAAGTGATCTTGTTAAACCAACGAATATAAGAATGGAGATCGTCCCTCTCAAAACCATGAAATTGACTCGAAGTTACTAGCGTAAGTAACCCGACTTTTAACTCAAAATTTTCAGCAAGTATAGGAGGAAGAACAATCGCATCTCCGTAACCCTCGGTGGGTGCTTGGAGTAATTCCGACATAGTACGCGTATCCGCCATAGTAGCAACGGGAGTCTCTACAATAGTTCGAAGCTCGGGTTCGACTATTTGCTTGGAACGTCTACAATTACGTCGCTTCGGAATCGTGGAAGATTCAACAATTAAATTCGATGAAGAGTGGGTGCGCATGCACTAAAAACAAAATAAGAGAAATAAATCTAGAAAAATATTTTTTTAACCGATAGTCAAAGGTGCACGGTAGCTCTTTAGAAAACGCACATAAAAGCGGAGGAGCGGGTAAGCAAGAAGCGTTTTAAAAACCTTCTCCTTTCGGGTCGAAGTTCGTAGGATCAACCCTCTTTATACCTCTCTTATAGTTTGTTAATCTAAAGGTGAGCCGATTTAACAATTGACAACACGGTTTCTTTTGTTTTTTTTTTAATTTTTTTTGGTATTTTCAATACTTTAGGAAAAGTATTTTTGATGTTTTAATAAATATACAAAAATAAATCGAGAAAAAATAAAATGTTTTTGTATTTTTTTAGTTTTATATAAAAGAAAATGAAAAATAAATAAATGTAAAATATATATTCACAAAAAAACGATAACTTCACGGGGAAGGGTCTTCAATACACTAATCTTCAAACTTCAACATGATAATCGTTTCACACTTTCCCGGCAACGGCGCCAAAAATTGATTCTTCAATTATAGTATATATATATTATAAGCAAATCGGCAAATTACTCTTAGGAAAGAGTAATAAGCTAATCACTAATAAAA
>BQNB010062671.1:5085-35988 GCA_026074375.1 Tanacetum coccineum
GGTTGCGATGCCCACTCGAGCCTGGCAATATTAGAAGCACCATAATAAAATGGTAATTAGACATTACACTAGGAAATGGAATCATTGTGTTAATAGGAGATTAACCACGTTAGCATGATTTCTTCTCTTGTTAGTAAAACCATTTTAAATTCCAGTTATTTATCTCTTTTGCATTCTCTCAATCAAAACAGCTTTTAAAACGTGACAACCTTAAACTCAGATTTTAGATCGCCTGTTAGCTCTTGGGAACGACCTCAGATTTACCAATCCTACACTACACACGACCGGGTTCTCTGTCCGTTAGTGCGTGGTAGACCACAGGAAGTCGAGTTTTATAAATTTAAAACTTGGTAATTAATTTAAACAATTATACGCAGCAAGTATTTAGCGCTGCTACCGAGGAGCTAAATAAGTTTTGAATTTGAGCTTTTGTATATACCTTGTTTTTATTTCATTATTTTTCAAATTTCATGTTATATTTGTTTTCCTTTTGAGAGCATACTGGTATCTCGTGTTTGATTTTCAAAAATCATAGAAATAAAGCCTGATATTGTATCTAACTTAAACATTTGTGGTGCTATCACAATTGTGTTTCTTTCAACTTGATTTTCTCTTTCTTTCCAGGCAAAATCTGTGGAGTGACTGGTTTTGATAAATCTTCTTTCTCATTGGTATTGGTAACCGACCTTGACTTTGGTTTTCATATTATTTACCATTGAGTTTAGTAATCAGGGAATCATTTCGATCTTTCCAGACTTTTCATTATTCCCTGATGTCAAAGATTGCTTTCCCCAAGAGTTTTCACAAACATTCTTTTCCTTTTCATTTTGCAAAGCAAGTTCAAGATTAATGAAATGTTTCTCTAAATATGCAAAATATTTTTTAGTTCTTTGTGGAGTTTTCTTTGAAAGCTAGTCTTAAGACGTTTGTATTGATATGTTTTCTCTCCTAACTAACATACTAAATCCGTAAACTGATCAATATCATAACAATAAAGAATAGCACACATATGATCATTATAATAGCAATCCTTCAAAAGTTGATCATTTGTATTTGAAAACAGTGTTCTTTGAAGCTCTAGTTGAGACTGAAGAGATCAACTTCCTCTTCAAGAGAGTTAAAACATCTCAGATCTTCAATCATTTCTTCTTTAAGCCTTTGTTTAAATTTGCCACATTTTTGGCGGTACGTTCTAACAGTTGGAGTCGGTTGAAGTTCTAAAACGCGTTTCAAATCTTGATTGACAGGAACAATCTAACTTTTTTCTTAAATAATTTTCAAACAAACAATATTTGCTTTGTTCAATGCATGAATATCTTGATGAATGAATGAAAAGCTTGCACATGTTTATTGACTTTGTTACATGGTACAATTTAATCTAAATGTTTTCGTAAATTAGTTGGTTGTATCTTGAAAATCGTGGTTGAGTTTATTGCCATTGCAGGTGTATCACCCATTTTCAAATTGTTTAAAAAATAGATTTTTTTTCAGCTGACCTTTTCTATTGTGGTATAAACGTTTTGTATAGATTATATATCGTTGTGTAATCAAAAGGTTTGATAATTTAATTTAATTTGTATCGTCTTTAAATGGCAAAATGAATTGTATCGTCAGTTTCAGGAGCAAAGTTATTCGCAAGAGTGTTCTTATTACAAGCAAGATCATAAAGACATGGTTTCGCACTTTGAACTTTCTTGAGCTACTGAGGCTTTGCAAAACTCGTTGTGCATTTAGAATTAAGCATATGCATTGTTTGAATTGACTATTTGTTTTATAAACAATATTATTTAAGGTTTTGATTTGTTTTACTAAACCAATGACTTTTTCAATATCAATATCTTCTCGTTGTTTGTAAAACTTTTTCAGTTCCTCTTTTTCATATTTAGAAATTCTATTTTTATGTGTAAAAAATTATTTTTCCAATTCTGAAAGCTTTTGTTTAATTACATGTATTTGACATGTAGACTCAGATAGAGACTCTTGAGATTTGACCTTAATGTCCTTAATTATACCATAACCTTTTGCATATTTAAATTCAACATATTTCACGCATTTTATATCTTTGTACCTCTCAAGCTCAGTTGCTAAGGATGTGGTTGCTTTCTTCAAACTTTTATTAATCTTTTTGCTTTCATCAATTTCAAGTTTCATGTTTTCAATTAATGAAGCAAACAAATCATGTTCTTCATAAAATTTTGCTTCATCTTGGTCATCATCTCCTTTATTATTACTCATATTTGATGAATCATGAGTGGTAGTGCTATCACCCTTTTCCACCACATATGTGTCATTACTAGATTCAAGTTGCTCAGGATGTTGTTTTTTTTTGGCAAACACACTATATTCATCATTGTTGTGTACCTTTTCCAATGCTCGTTGTCCCATTGACAGGTCTAGTGTATTCATCGAGTTGGAATCAACAGTATTGAACCTTGGCCATGTATAAATAATATGCTTCCAATTCCTGATCAGTAGGTTCTTTATCTGAATCGATCAACCAAACTTTTTGCTCTGTAGCTAACTGAACCCAACATCCTCTTGTTTACACAACATTAATCTTTCCTTATGGTAAGTTGGATCCTTAACCCACTTTGATGATCTTCATTCCTTAGTTGTATGCCAAAACCCTTTATAGTTGAAACACTAAATTCTAGTCTGTTGCACAACCTAATTACCTATTGTTTCCTTGTTTCTAGTAACTGCAACTTCCCTTTGATTTCGATTATCATACTGCACAGTCTGTCTGTCATTCCCAGTTCTTCTCTTAATTCTTGGAGAATTATCAACATTCTTGTTTTTGGTGTTTGATGATGATCTGAGGTTGTTGTTGGTAGGTTTGTAGATATTCTTGAAGGTTTTTGAAATGACAGCCATTGCTTTCTGAATGTCCTTGTCTCTTTGAGTTTCTTCTTCATCGTTGACAAGTTTATGTTCTGACTCAGATGGTGGTGAAGGAGTTTTAGCAATCTATTTTCCTTTTCTTCGGGTAGCAACATCTGATCGGGTTCATGATGATGTTTGAGGAAGGCAGTAGGGTTTTGCTTGAGGATAGTAAACTGGTTGTTAAGTAGTAGCAACAAGTGCAAGTGGATTAGCATTCCTTGCTAATCTTTCTCGAATCTCGTTCACTTCATTCTAATGTTGCTTCAGGATGTCGAAGAGTTTATGGTATGAGACAGTCCTCTAATATTTTCCTTGCTTAAGAATAGTCACAAACCTTTGCAATTTTGTTTGAAGTTGAAGTAAAAACTAAACATTAACTTGATGAGTTGAGATTATACATTCATTCCTGACCAACTCATTCATTAGTTTATAAAACCTTGAATAGTACGATTCAAGCGATTCCTCGTCCCTTGATGTGAATTTTCCAAAAGCCCAAAATAGATTAGTCTCAACATCATGTTTGTTGATATTCTCACCTTGCATCAAACGTTCAATTGATTTCCATATCTCCTTAGCATTTGGACAAGCATCTATTGTGGAGTATATATCATTGTCAATCCCAGTCATGATGATGTGAACTGCTTCTGCTTCAGCATTAATCCTCTTCTTTATTTCGTCACTAACACTAGAATATATTTCCATCCTTGATTCTTCTTGTTGAAGTGGAGTAGTTTTAGTTGCAGGTACCTCAAGATGTGTAACCATTTGATATACATATGGACCATGATCAATACAATGATTGATTAGTTCATGATTTGGTCTTGTAGCAATGTATCATCCAATTCGGGATTTTTAATTAACGTAACTACCTTAAACAAGCATTTGTGCATGATCTTTGCCACCAGCTTCTATGATTGCGTTATGCATCGCACTTGTAGACATTGTGATTTGATTTTGTGAAATGATATGGATCTTAAGAAGATAAAGGTATTTGTTGTGGTTTAAAGTTGTTGTGTTTGTTGTTTTTTGAGTTATGTTGTAAATATAAAACCCTAATTCGGTTATATGCCCATCGGATGCGCGGTGAGCTTGAATTTTTTCTTTCGGAAAATTAGGTTTTTAAAACTAGGGTTTTCTCTGATCGGTTTGAGTCCAAACTCGACTTGGTTTAAATCTTAACTCGCCTTAAATGTTGTCCAAACTTGTGTAGTGTAAGATCTAAACTCGCCTGGAAGTTGGGTCCTAAACTCGCCTGAAATTGTATCCCAAACTCGCCTAAAAGTATATCCTAAATTCGCCTGAAAGTATATCCCAAACTCGCCAGAAAGTATATCCCAAACTCGCCTGATGTAAAGTTTAAAACTCGCCTAGGTTTAGAATCCAAACTCACCTGAAATTATATTCCAAACTCGCCAAAAGAGGGTTTCCGAACTCGCCTAATAGTACAGTTTTAAACTCGCCTATTTTTGAAATAACTAGCAACCTACTTTTAAGCTCAAAAACATGAATTTTTTAACGTCAAGATCGAAACTTTTAGGTTAAATCTTGTTCAAAACACGTTAAGCTAACACAAAAATACAAACTTTATAGAGATTAAACTTTAAAATGACGATGTGACTTTTGAAACCAAAAACAACACTTTTAAGCGTAAAGATTCAAACTTTTTGATGTATTATTGTTCTAAACACTCTTAACTACCATAAAACATAAGCTTTATAAAGATTTAACATTAAAAGGATGAATTTTTATGGAATTTTTATTTGTATCTAAGACGTGTGACGTGAGACAAAAGACAACCAAAAAGAACCACAATCCACCCAAATCTTCACCGGGCGATTAATTCCACTTGTTATCATTTTTAGTAATCAATTTCACAAGTAAATATCAAATATAATGCATAAGAATCTTGTTAGCCTTAATTTTATTTAAGACGAATAAGAATGTTATCGGTCTTATTAGTCGTAATTAGTCTTGTTAAGTAATAGGCTAGTCGGGATTAACGGGCTTGGATTGTAATCTAATATTGTCCGTGTTTCGGGCTCAAAACCCAAGTTAAACCAAGCCCGGCCCAAGAAAAAGCCCATGCATCTTAAGTGAAGGCATAGGGTATAAATAGGACCATCTCCACACATGAAGAGGGTGTTGGTTGCATTTTCTTTTATTTGTAACTCACCAAACTTTTCTCTAATCTAATCTTTCTCTCTTGTTTCTCTCTCTATTTTCTCTCTCTATTTTTCTAGCTTATTGCTTATTGGTATGGCTTATTGGTATGGCTTATTGGTGTGATATGGGTTAATTTTTGGGATAATATGTGGTATCACTCGTCTCGGGTGGGTTTAGTGTTTCGTTGTGGTTGATTGAGCTTTGTTCTATTTTTTTTAATCTTCCAAGCTCTTCGTTAAAATCTGTTTTCATATCATAACATTTTTTGTTAACGTTTTTTTTTGTTTAGTAGGTAATTTATAGTGTCTACTAAGGGTGAATTTTGTTTTGGTTTTGAAATCATAGAAGTCAACAACAGAATCTCTTACGTGTCTCATTTACGTTTTAAGATTGTTGGCATTAAGGAAACAAAACGCTTTTATTTTCTATCTTTTGTTTCATTCGTCTTTTGGTTTTGGCTTTCAAGAACAAAAACGGTCCTTTTTGTTTCAAACAAACAACTTTGTTAACACTTTATTCAAGTTTCTTCATTTATAGCCTATTAGTCGTAGTTTATCTAGTGGGTTTTACTGTTTTTCGCAAGTTATTTAAGCTTATCTCTTAGCTTATTAGGAGAGCTTATCGTAGCTTATTATTTCTCGTGTAAAAGCTTCGGTTAAAGCTTATTTTTATTGGTTTTGGTTGCGGTACAAGACTTAAAGACGACAAGGAGAACGACAAGGACAACGACGTTTCTTGTTGTTATCTGTTGAGGATATTACAAGACAAAAACAAGGACGATAGTACAAACCGATCTACTCAACCGATCTATTGAGAAGACAATAAGAACCGATCTGTTGATCCCTTTTGAACAGATCTTATAATTACACTACCCACATACCCCCTCACACAACTCCCACTCAATATCCACACCCCCAAATATCCCACCACTAATACCACACCTACTCCCCATCCCCCCTATCCACCCTCAAAGACCCTAACCATCCACAAACCACCCACCCAAACATACTACCAATACCCAATCCACCACCACAGATCCATCCTTAATAACACACAAACTCAACAATAAATTTAAAAAAAACCCCCCCTCCACAACCAGTTTTCAACCACCCACTTAACTTCACAATAAATCAAAACAAACAAAACATTCAACACCCAAATCCTATTCCACCCACAAACCACCCATCACAACACACCACCTACCACCACCCAATCAAAAACCACATATTACATTCACTCCCAAAAACAAACAACAAACTGCTTTACTGAATTCAAAGACATTATTATCTATTACACAACCCCATCATAATAAACAATCAACATTGTATAATAGAAAACTATACCAGAGTGTGATATGAACTATCTTCCATAAAAAATCCAACTCTTAAACCACAACTAATAAATACTCAACATAATCATCAAGTTTTTCTATTATCAGCCATCTTGATGACTAGGAGGGATGGCTATCAAAAACTTCTTTACTCTTCTAGTTGAGCCTTGATGACTTTGATAGCTTAAATCTATAGTTACTTTCATGATCAACTTTTAAGTCTTTTATTTAACATCCTTGAAAGCATTTTTTGTATAATGAGGGACGTTATTGTGCTTAAAACCCATCTTGTGAATAGAACTCCCGATCATCAAAACTATTATATGAACTCCACCTCTGAATAATACCTCTAAGCTATCAATTTTCAGTCCTGTTGACCCTTCCGTGTGTGTCTTCTTTTCCTCTACTTTGATTCAGAAAACAAGTAATAGATCTCTCCCCAACAAGTAAGTCTGTCATAACCTTCTGGGCTTATTATCTCATACCTTTCCTTTACCAAACTGTATAGGATCTGACCACATCTGGTTTGTCAAAAATCATCAAGCATGTCACTGAATTTTATTGTACTTCTAGAACTTCCATCAGCTCTGAATAATTTGATAAAACATCTGTATACTGTACACGAAAGTGTGCTGTCCAGTCAACTATTGGATATTTAGTAGTCAAAGATTCAAAATTAATAGCAATATTTTCCCCTGGAACTATATCCAAACAAGCTCTAAGCTCCTCTTTCTCAGCATCATCCATTGTAGATTCTTGTTCCTTTATCACTTTTAGCTTCTTTAGTGACTTTGGTTTAAGTTTTGAACCTGCTCTTTTCTTCCTGCTTCCTGCTTGCTTGCTACTGCTATCATCCTTCTTTCCACTATCTTTAACCACTTCAGAATCCATAGGAATAAAAGAGATGACATGTTTATATGCTTTGTCAAAGAGTTTTTGGACTTCATCATAACTCCTTCCCTTTAGCTGATTGTGGTTATAACCAGCTTGGTTCTTCAGGTAGGTACACATCCTATTTCTCATCTGAGCTTTTGTAGGTGGTTTACTTCTTTGCTCTACTGCTCTTTGTGCATCAAAGAAGCTCTTCCTTTCAGCAATCATATCCACCAACATTCTAGACTTTTCTTCAATAGTGAATTGTTCTCTTTCTTTTTATTGAAGTCTTTCTGCTAGTAATATATCTACATCCATCCATTCTTGAACATCTTCCATTTGTTCAATCAATGCAGCATCCTTGGCCTCTTGTTCTGTAGCTCTTTCCCTAGCAATCCTTTGCTCTCTCTCAAACTATGCTTGATCTTCTTCAAACAATCTTTGAGCTATCTCTGTATCCCTTTAAATCTGAGCCTTTATAGGGTTCGTAGGAGTAGGTTCAGGCTTTACTATCTTGCTTTTACCTTTGTTTTGACTTTGTATTGTTGGTACTGAAGTTGCTCTCCTTGGTTCTTCTTCAACATCACGAATCACTACTGAGGTTGTTCTTGGTCTTGTGCTCCTAATAGCCACAAGTGTATCAGCAATAGTCATCATCTCATCTTCAAAAATATCCCCAGCAGTACTTGTAGAAAGACCAGCAGCACTAACACTTGAAGGTCCAGCAGTATCAATATCAGGAATAACATTAGCAGCAGTAACTGCATCACCAGCAGTAGAAACTGGTTCAGCAGCATTAACATCCTTTTCAACAGTAGTAGTGTCATCAAAAACTTTAGTTCCACCACTTCCTTTGTCAGATAGATTGAACTCCTCTGTTTTGTTACTATCATTCTTCCCCTATTTGGATGCATTCCCCTCACCCAAACTATCATCAGAAGAATCAACATGCTTGTATAATCTCCTCTTTGGTGATGGGATGCTTGACTTGGCCTTTCTTTCCAGCTTCTTAATTATGTTCTTCAATTTGAGGATCTCCACAGCTTGAGCATCCTTTTCTCTCTCCAAGTCAAGTATCCTGTCAGACAATTTTGTACAAATAGCCACCAATTCATGAAGGTCGGGTCTACCCTTATCACTTCCAAGTGTGTAACCTCCTGAGAGAGGTGAATCATAGGGTGTTGGTGGTATATTATCCGTCAATTCATGGTGTTAAATCCTTTCCTCATCACTTCTAGGTGTGTTAACTCCTGGGAGAGGTGAATCATAAGAATGTTTAGATGCCCTCTTAGACCTAGTCTGAGCAATGACACCCCCCATAGCTTCTTGGTACATGGGTCTGTCACCTAAACTAATTTCCTGAGAAATAGGATCATTAGACTTTATCGTGGATTGGGTCTTAGTTATGTTACCACTAGCCTATGCTGCATCTAAACTAGCAGCAGTAGTGGTAGCCCTCAACACTCTGTCATCCCACTCCTTAAAGACAGCCTCATCTGCTACATTTGGTATAGGCATACTAGTCTGAGGTAACTAAGTGTCCTCTTATAAGGCTTGCCTAGGTGTTTGAGTATTTTGGGGTGATGATGATTCAGTAACAGGTATTTGTTCTTTAATTATAGGTTGAGTAGTAGAAGGTGCTGGTTGGGGTTCAGTGGGTTGTCCTGAACCTTCACCCTCTACTACTGGTGGTGCCAACATTGATACAAACAATGGAGTAATTCTTCCTGAAAAAACTTTTTCTTTTCTTTTCATGTTAGTGAAAACCTTTTTAGTATGTACAGGTGTTTTATAAATATCATTAAAAGGTTCTACAAGAGAAATCTGATTATTCAAAAAGAGTTGCAAAAACCTTGGATACATTAAAAATTTCTTTCTATTGGTATCCAAGTTCCTCAACATGCCATCAAAAATTAGTTTAGAAAAGTTAAACTTTTAACCATTAGCTAAACAAATGACTGCAGATGCTATATTATTGGAAAATTCATTCCAAGAAGTAGATTTTGAACTTAATCAGTGTAAAATGGTATGTATGAGGTACTTCCATTGATGGGAGAAGAGAGCTTTTTGAAAAGTAAGTTTCTAAGAATCACTCTCATACCCCATCAATGCAAGGTTTTCAAAAATAGTTTCATTTGTTAGACAAGTAATATCATCCTCATAATTATAGTAAAGATCACTCCTCACTGTGGCATCAACTGATATTACTATTGTCTTGCCATCAACTATGGCATGAATTTGCTTCACATGACTGTTTGAGAATGTGTAGTATTCCAAAACTGTTCAATATAGGAAGCATAGATAGTAGGACTTACAATTAATGCATAGTGTATAGGGCTAGTAGTAAGAAAGTCCACTATCTCATGAAAATCAGCATTCCCATTTGTTCTTTCCATGCAGGCCACCATGTTGTGTTGGTCAACAAATTGTAGATCAGCCACTGATGATTAATTTTGATGATCGGTGATGAATACGATTAGGGTTTGTAATTGAAAACATATGAGAGAATTAGATGAAGTTACTATATGATAGAGAACGGTTTTATAGAGTGAATAGCAATCTTTATCTTGAAGAAAGCTTATAAGTATCAAGAATTATCCAAATTATGGGACCCCTATAAGCGAGATATTTGGCAGAAAAATCTCAACGGCTATATTTAATTGCCAAAAATCTGTTATGCCCCAAACAGTACTAACGGTAGCCTAGCAGTACTAAGTTTAGCCTAACAGTACTAAGTAATGCCTAGCAGTACTAAGTTTAGACTAATAGTAACTAGGAGTTCCAGCTCAGTATTAAGAAATTCCTTAGCAGTATTTACTTTTGATGGTATACCTGTTTGAACTCAAAGGCATTCCAAAAAGCACTTCCCTCATCAATGTTGATGTCACAAGCTGCTTTTTGTTTTTAAGCTTAACTATATCTCTCAATACTTTTGCTTCTGAATCACTCTTATCTGTTTTTTTTTATAAATCTCTATATTCTTTTGAGCTCAAATCTCATCGGCTATATTAATTGCCAAAAAAAAATTGTTATGCCCCAAACTGCAGTACTAACGGTAGCCTACCGTACTAAGTTTAGTTAACTTACTAAGTATTGCCCAGCATTACTATGTTTAGAACTAACCAGTACTAAGGAGTTCCCAGCAGTATTAAGAAATTCCTAGCAGTATTAACTTTTGAGGTACCAGTTTTAACCTCAAAGGCATTTCAAAAAGTATTTCCATCATCAATATTGATTCTCACAAGCTCTCTTTCTGTTTTTAAGCTCACTAGATCTCTCAATTCTTTTGTTCACTGAATCACTCTGTTTGTTTTTATTTCATACATCTCTCTATTCTTTCTTGGCTCACATTTATCTTTTCAATTTTTGCTTTCTCTCATTCTTTTATGGCTTACTTTTTCTCTCTGTTCTTATTTTCTTCAATGCTCACAATATTAATTTATAACAGCAATAGAAAGTAATACGTACCAGTAGTAAGGTAGGCCAATAGTACTAACTTGAATTTCATCATCAGCTGCTGTTCCATCTCATGTCAAGAATAATCCACTGCATCTTGACACTTATTAACCTCCCCTCAATTAATGCTTCAGGGGTTAAGCATTCCAATACTGGTAGTTAGATATTGAAATCTGCCAACATCAAATGCTTTTGTGAGCAAGTCTGCAACATTATGATCTGTATAAATCTTAATTACTTGAATGAGCCTCATTCTCATAAGAATCTTTGATGAAATGGTGCCTTATTTCATATGTGCTTGGTTTTAGGAATGAAACATTGGAATTCTTCACTTCAATGGTGCTTTTATCATCAATGGCAAATCTTGGTTTCATGAATTGAACATAATCAAGCATTGATTTTGGAATCCATAACACCTGTCCACTGCAATTAGCAGAGTAGCAACATCTCAGCTTCAGTTGTTGAGTTAAGCAACATGTTTGCTTCTTAATTGACCCATGAAATCTGTCTTTTGCTAAAAATTGTCAAACCATGTTGTGGATTTCCTGTCAAGATAGCTAGCATAAATCACTAATCTAAAAAGTTCCAAGTCAAATGGTGAATCCCTAGGATACCAAAGGCCCAATTTGGGTTGACCTTTCAAGTTTTAAATGACCCATCTTCACAGCATGGAAGATGGTGAGACTTTAGGTGTAACTTGGAACCTAGCACAAGCACAAACAGCAAACATTATGTCATGCCTAGAAGCTGTCAAGTACAGGGCCGTCTTGTGGATTTTGGAGGCCTTGTGCATTAACACATTAGAGGCCCTCTACAAGATGTGCTACAAAATCATTAAAAGTTGTTGTTCAATACAAAAGAAAAAAAGAAGACAAAAATGAAGTCCAAAATCAGGTCAATAACAAAATTGTGTTTTCTTGTTATTTCTTTTTTGAGTTTTCAAACCTTTAAAAATTTATCTCTACATCATAAAGAATAAGTTTTTATGGTCATATATCGGGTTATTATTTTTGTTAGTAACATTTTTATATTGTTTTGTTGGAACATTAGTTAATATAAAACACGCCCACACATTGTAAAAATCTAAACTATAGGGTCTTTTGATAACTTGAAAGCTACCAACAATAGGACAAAATTAGTGGGTTTTGTGTCATCTCTTACATTGCAACATACCCTTAAAATACGCTCCTGCATATTCTTCTCCATTAAACACTTATGAACTCGGTTTCTTCATTTGACCTTATATCACTAACTTCTAACGTTGTTAAAAACGTGTTTATTCTATCAAAAAACATTTAATATATGTATAAAAACTTCAAATACTATGTTATATAATGTTATCAGTTCTAGAATTTGGGGCCCCTAGCAAAATGGGGGCCCAGTTGCCGTGCCATGCTTACACAATGCTAAATTCCGGCCCTAGGTCAAGTACATCAATGATCCCAATCATTGATCTGTATATTGTGAAACATCCACATCTCACCTGCTTCATCTTTGAGCATGCTTGTTAGTCTCTATTGAGTGTTGTGTTATTCACTAAAGAGAAATCAATTACTTCAATATATCAGCCACATACTTGTCTTGGCTGATGAAGATTACATCATCTCTCTG
Organism: Tanacetum coccineum; assembly: GCA_026074375.1. Taxonomy (NCBI): domain Eukaryota; kingdom Viridiplantae; phylum Streptophyta; class Magnoliopsida; order Asterales; family Asteraceae; genus Tanacetum; species Tanacetum coccineum. The sequence goes on from BQNB010062671.1 coordinate 17,402, forward strand.
CCTGACTTGCAACCCTAAGAAGAAAGTGAGCTCCCCCAAAGAACTGATCTGGAACTTCTTGTGCATCAAACTTTCAAACTCTGTACATAAAGAATTCTTAGTAGACCCAAAGATGATGCTATCAACATACACCTTCACTAATAGGATATCACCTTTGTCCTTCTTGATGAACAAAGTCTTATCTATAGTGCCTTTTCTAAATCCATTTTCCACTAAGTAGGTAGACAAGGTCTCATACCAGGCTCTAGGAGCTTGATGTAGACCATATAAAGCTTTTTCTACCTTATAAACTTTGTCAGGGAACTGTGGATCTTCAAAACCAGGAGGTTGGCACACATACACCTCCTCTTCAATAGTACCATATAAAAAGGCATTCTTCACATCCATCTGGTACACAATAAACCCCATAAATGATGCATAGGCCAAAAATAACCCGATTGCTTCTATCCTAGCAACAGGAGCAAAAACCTCATCATAATCAATGCCTTCTTCTTAGGTGTAACCTTATACCACCAGTCTTGCCTTGTTTCTAACAACAATTCCTCTTTCATCCTTTTTGTTTCTAAAGACCCATTTGGTACCAATGGCATGTTTGCCTTTGGGTAAATCAACCAATCTCTAAACCTTCTGCAATCTAAACTGTAGCAACTCATCTTGCATTGCCTCTATCCAGCTTGGATATGTCAAAGCTTGTGTCACCTTCTTGGGTTCTATTTGCGAGAGAAAATAAGCAAATAAGTAGTTCTGATAATCCTTGTGGTTGGTTTCTCTCTGCTTTTTGATGTGTAATTGATATAGGCATGTTCTTGAGAGACTTGGTCATCTCCTAGGTTTGGGGGCTGTGAAGTGGGTCCTTTTATGATTTGGTCTTTAGGATGATCCTTGTGAATTATGGTTATGGGAATAGGTGACATTCATGGTTGTTTCCAAGTTGTTGAGGTCAACCTCTGCACCTATATCTTCATCATCATATGCACCACTAAAGATACTAGTATTTAGAAGATTAGCAGTATCCTCCAAATCAAACATGAGAGGATATGTAGGAAGATCAGCATTAGGAAGAGTAGCAGCATTAACAGGGATTAATCCACCAAGATTATCACTAGAGGATCAAGTAGCATTAACAGGAGTGAACATCCTCTAGATACTGTTGCTATTAGCATCCTTATCTTGTTCAAACACACTTTCAAACTCATTCCTTTGGGCTCTTTCTCTTCCTGGATCCATAGTATTAAAAGAAGAACTAACAATATTAATTGATGAACTAACAGTATTAAGTCTATTAGTACTGTTAGTGTTAGTAGCCTCCCCTTGACCACTTTTGTCATCTTCTTTTGCTGGATCCAGAACTTCATTTTTCTTTCTAGCATAATTAACAACTTTATCTTTTGAGCTCTTCGAACTTTGTGAATCAGAAGTAAAAAATGGAAGGAGTACATATTGTGGACCAGGAACTGTCTTCATTCCGCCTTGTCCTTTATTAATATTTGCTTTGGTACTTGCATTACCATTAGTTTGATTCCCTGCAAAAACTGGTTGATAATTCATAGACATGGTTAGAGTATCAATATCAAACATCCAGTTAGGTCCAGTTCCTGCAACATTTGGTTTGTTTTCAAGAAAATTTATGTGCAGGTTCTCCTCTACAAATCTGGTTCTAGTGTTAAATACTCTAAATGCTTTACTATTAATAGAGTATCCTACAAAGAATCTATCATTAGATTTTCCATCAAACTTACCTAGGTGATATGAGGTATTTAGGATTGTAACAGGACACCTAAATGGTCTCATGAAGCTTAAGGCATGTTTTCTACCTAGAAAAAGTTCATAAGGGGTCTTGTTGTGAGGTTTGATAACTAACATCCTATTTTAGACATAGCAAGCAGTATTAACTGCTTCAGCCCAAAAGGTAGTTGGCAATTTAGAATCTGCTAGCATAGTCTTAGCTGCCTCTATTAGTGTCTTATTTTTCCTCTCAGCAACACCATTTTGCTAAGGAGTCCTAGCAACATTAAATTCCCTCCTAATACCCTTTATTTCACTGAACTCATTCATAATTCTATTCTTGAATTTAGTTCCATTGTCACATCTGATTATGTTAACCTTATGGTCTGTTTGGTGTTCTATGCCAGTTATGAAGTTCTTAAGGATCTCAGGAGTCTCATCCTTAGTGGCCAAAAAGAAAACCCAATTGAATCTACTAAAGTCATCAGTGATAACTAGGCAGTAAGACTTTTTATTTATACTCTTCATAGAAACTGGGCCAAATAAATCCATGTGTAATAACTGTAAAGGTTTGCAAATAGAGCTCACAGTCTTGGTCTTTGGTTCGTGGTAGAAAAACAAATTTAATATACTTATATAGTATTAATCCCGTAAGAATTCTTTCCAAAATACTTCTCAAACAAAGGTTTCCCCTCACAAGTTTGTTCATAGTTTTAAAGTTTATATGACCAAGCCTTCTATGCCATAAATTAGACTCATCTAAAGTGGCCTTCGAAAATAAACAAGTTAGACCTCCTAATGGAACAACATTCTTTAAATCAAAACTGCACATGTTGTTGTTTCTGGGAACTTTAAGCAAGACTCGACTTTCATCAAGAAGCTTAAAGTCAGGAGAAAGAACAACACATTCAGTGTCAGTAAAAAAAACACTGTTTTTCTTGTCACGCATTTGTAAGACACTGAAAAGGTTAAACTTAAGTTCCTTCACAAAATACATATCTTTAAAGTCTAATTTTTCAGTCTTGATTTTACCTTTACTAGTAATTTTACCTCCTTTAGCACTTCCTACAAATGCAACAAATCCACCATCAATATCTTGATAATCTGAAAGGTATGACTTGTTTCCAGTCATATGCCTAGGGCATCCACTGTTAAATATCCCTTGATCCTGTAAAGCATATTATGGATTACCCTGCACTCAAAATAAGAGAATTAGTTTCTCTTGGGGACCCAATCCATTACTGACTTGAGTCTGCCTTGTGGATCAACATAGTAAAATCTTTTAAGAATGTATAATCTAATGTCTTTGGAGATATGGTCTATTAATTTTCTTGTTGGTCTCCAAATCTAGCATGCTGAGGACTTAACAACATTATCTCTATTTCCCTCAGCAGCACTAACTACTGCTTTTAGCCCAATAGTAGTTACATTATTAACCTTAGCAGTATTAACTTTTTCATTACAATTATTGGTTTTAGCTGTTGATTTTTGGTTAAAAGGTCTTGTCACTAGTGAATGTGCTTTAAAATAAGAATATGTTGTTTGTAATGCATCATTCACTTTTGGTTTAGGGGCAACAGTATTAACAGGCCTGGCAGTACTAATTGATGCTGCTGCTCTTGGAGAGCTTTGCTTAGTAGCATTAACTAGCACTAGTCCTGGCTTTGTTGTAACAGCTGTTGAAACAAAATTCCTTTTAGGATGTGGGTGAGTAAGTTTATTTTGGTGGTTCACCCTTTGAGCATTGTTCTATACTGGTCTAACTTCCCTTTGACCAGTAACCCTTCCCTTATTATTCAACACTGATTTTTCAACCATTTTATTTTCATGAAAATCACGGTCTTTGATTAAATGGTTGAAACTTCCACATACAAAACAAGCTTTCTTTTTAAATTCAAAACCATCCCCTAGTCTCTGAGTCATAAAACCATTCTAATTTCTTTTGTTACCCCTAGGACTCTGAATGTTAACTTCTAGGGGTTTTTTCAAACAGTGTATTTCTAAGCATTAACAAATTCAATCTTTTCAATAGCTGGTTGACTGTTATCTTTACTTCTTTAGGCTTAAACACATTTTCATCTTGACTATCTGATTCCCATTCTTCAATGAGAGGAGCACTGACCTAACAGTTTTAGGTTTTTCCAAACTATCCTTACTAGTTTTAGATGCAGTAGTAATAGTTTTACTCACTTTAGTCTTATAGACAAAATCATCTAACCCAGCAAAGGATAAGTCAGGTCTTGAGGGAATGTAGTTCCCAAGGTAAGGAGGAGGAACTACATGATATCCCTTAACCTTTTTAAACCTATCATTTACTGGATTATCATCCCATCACTTTTATGACTGTCAAACACATTATCAAGCATTCCACTCTCATTCACTTGTTCATCAAAACCAAGACCAGTTTTGTCTTTAGCAGTTATTTGACTATATATCAGTTTAGTTAGGTTCTTAGAAGATGTTTCAAACTTTTCTAGTTTAAGTTTCAAATCATCTTTTTCTTTTAAAGCATTTTCTAACTGATTTTAAGCTCTTTTATAGAAATATCTTTTACTTGGACATCATATTTTAAAAATGCAATATCTTCTTCATAAACAGCTTTATTCTTTTCATGAACAACTATTCTAGCTTATAATGATTCTAATCCCATTTGATAACCTATTATTTCTAGATTAGATTTATTAAGAGCTTCACGCTGTTGATCATACTGTTTTTGAAAAGTTTCATATGATTTTAAATAATCTTTAGAGCAAGTATGCACCTCAGAGTTTGAACTTGATGAACTTGAAGAACCTTGAGATGTATAGGCCATTAGAGCAAAGTTTGTGATGCCTTCTTCAGCCTGAAAGCTCCAATCATAACCACTTATCCCATCTTGAACAACCAAGGCATTAGTAGTAGATGTGTCCACTGATGCATTACTTCTTGGATTATCTCTATTTCTATTCCCTTGATTCCTTGGTACCCTGCATTCTTTAGCAAAATGACATCTCCTATGGCAGTTGTATCATTCAACCTTTGTCTTGTCAAATCCAATAGTCTCTTTGCCATTTAAATCCAGCTTCTTTCCTGTTTTCTTTATGAACCTCTTAACTCTCATGGTAAGTATTGTCACTTGCCATTTGAGATCCATTTCTTCAAGATCATCAGCATCAATCTGTTCCAAATCTTCATTGTCCAACTGTGGGGCATTGGATGGGTTGGAAAAGAAAGAAAACATGATATCATCAGCATATGATGCAGTAGAAGCTTGATCCTTAGAACTAGCAGCAGAAACACTATGAGCAGTATTAACTGTTTTATTATTACTGCTAGAGTTATCTAAGGAAACAAAAGCCACATTCTAAGAATTTGAGCTTGAACTTGATTTTACTTTGATCTCAGATTTATACACCTTTAGATTATTATACAAATCATCCATGCTTAATGTGTCTAGATCAGATTTGTTTCTCATGATTAAAGCAATATTGTTCCAAGCTGATGGTAAGCTTCTTAACAACTTCAGATTTGCATCCTCCTGAGAGATAACTTCACCATGGATTTCAAGTTGACTAATAAGCTTTTGAAACCTATCATAGGTTTTATCCAGTCCTTCTTGACTTGATGCAGCAAATTTTTTCATAATTCTGCTTGAGAATGGTCTTCTGCATCTTCTTTGATTCCTTGTTGCCTCCAAACCTATTCTTGATTGCTTCCTATAAGGACTTTGCATCCTTGCAGGCATGAAACTTCAGTAGGTGTTCATCAGGAATGGCTAGCATAAGAGTGCTTTTTTGCTTTTAGTTCATTTTTCCTTGCTAGCTTTTGTTCTGCAGTTTTAGAAGGAATAGGACCTTCAGCACCAGCACTAGCTGATGCAATTAGTGTAACTGAATCACCATTTACTATTACCTCCCAAAGGGCATGATCAGTGAAACTAAGGTATTGTTCTATCCTCATGCTCCATAGACCATACTCCCTAGTTTTGAGTACTAGAAGTTTTAGTGCAGACACCATTTGGGTAGTTTTTGATTGTGACTCCATCTTTTCTTTGACTAACATATCTTGAGTAGAGTTAGAGTTCTTCTTATTTAAAGTTTCTCATTAAGCTCTGATACCACTTGTTGATCCCTTTTGATAGGTCTTGAATTCAGGATCAATAAGCAATAGAGTGTTTAGTCTAGAGAGAGAAAGATTAGAAAGTAGAGAGAGAAAGAGGAAGGAGGAGGATTAGAGAAAAGATAAGAATGAGATTAGAAGAAACTTGGAAGACACTTAGAAAACACACCTCACAAATGAGGTGGTGTAGGGGTATTTATACCCAATTACAAGAATGAGCATGGAGCTCTTGTCTTTTAGACTTTAACTATTTATCGGGTCTCGTGACTTTATTTTAGTCACGAGCCTTTCACCTAACCTATTACACAATATTATTTCTCTATTTATTACAAGACTTTTATCTCAATAAGATCGTCACTTTTATTAATCCTAACAATCTTCCCCCAAGGGACGATCATTGAGATCTCTCTTTGATTGCATTAATGATCATCATTTTCTTATTCGTAACAATCTCCCCCTAAAGGATGATCATTGAGATCTCTCTTGTAACTTTGATTTTTGAACTTCAATGCTTGTTTGTCTTGAGTCTTGATGTGTAATAGTGGTCTTGTTCCAATCATGCTTTGGTGATCTTGATCTTGATCTTTCCATTATCCTCTTTTTTTTCCTTTGCCTTTGAGATCTTTTCATATCATCAATCTTTACCGTGAATCCATCTTGATTTATCTTTTGAAGCTTCTAACCAACATACTCATACTTTCTTGACAACTTACAATCTTCCTCATGTAGAACTTTTGTCTTGATCAATAACTTGATGATTTGAAGAAGTGAGTTCTTTGATTTATTAGAGTTGCGGAAGTGTATCTTTGAACTTTGAGTATGAAATATGAAGGAATGAATATGACGGTGTTCTTGCTTCTGAAAGGTAGAGATGTTGTTAATGTTCTTCCCCCAATTGCTTCTCCCTAAATAAACAACCATTCGAATGCACATACTTCACACAAACAACTCATAGAAGAAAGAAACTATAATCTCCAAGTCAATTAAGTCCCGGATGTTGTATACGCTAAAGTCAATTAAGTCCCACATGTACACATTTCTTCCCCCTAATTACTTTTGTGCTCTATCGAAATATTCAGCTAAAACACTTCTCTTCCCCTTGATTATATTTGATGACCGTCAAACATAATCATAACCTTGTTGCACCTGAATATTCGATAGTGTAGTCATGTGTGAAGTACAGTCTAAGCATGAAAGTCAACTACTAACTTCAATTCCAACAATCTCCCCTCATCAATATTGTGACATCATAAGTAACCTTGGTAATCTAACACTTCACTTGAATGAATCAAGGAAATGTTGTTTGTGTTTCTCGAAAACAAATTTCGAAAAAACACAATAACTACTAGATCACTTAGATTACTAGTTAACAATAATTGAATCATTAAACAATCATATTCAAATTAATGACCTACGTTCAGCGTTGACTTGATGTTAGCACTAGTAGGATTTCCATTCAATCATTATGAAATACTTAATTTAAGTATCACTCTTGAATGTTCCGGCAATGTCACTAAGACATGCAATATCACATAGACATATAAGCGACTCTTATACTTTTTGTATCTTTGATGTTTAATACAAATGTACTTTTGTGTCCTATGTGAGATTTATGATTTGATCTCATTTGGCTCTAGACTCAATAAGTGCGTTTTGGTTTTTGTGATCGGAGGCTGGAGCAGACTGCTACCTTTTTAATATCAACAATCTCGGAGTGAGATATCAATAGATTATGCATTTAATCTTTGTGACAATGAAACAAGATTCTTTTGAGAGAATCTTGAGTGGCTAGGAAGGGTTGTGCATTGCATCACTAGGTCCATGACATCTTTCTTCAATACCAAATATCATCTTTGTAATATTCGATAGATTATGTATTAACCCGGTTTCTGCCTAATGTTTGTGGAGGGCTTCTTTCTTTTCACCCTTTGCACATCATTTCTTTTTCATTCTTCAACCCCTTTACTATCCACCAAGACGTCATTATTATCATCATGTTGTGATTGTTCCGATGATAGCTCATGCCTTAGTTGACATTATTCCCATTTACATTCAACTCCATCATACCTATACCTAAGGAACTCTATTCTTTTTAAATGGAATGTACCCTGGTAGATCCCTCCCGGTCTGGTTGGATCATAGGATCATACCTAACCTTACCACCTTATTTCTATATTTCTTCTTTGATCATTGTGAGTAGATGGTTGATGGGGTATTATAGATCAAAACCATAAAACCATATTGAAAATCAATCAAAGTTGTTTGATATAAATCAAAACATTTAACACTTTGAAAGTTTACTTTTTGGGAGAAATACTCCCCCTACGCATGTGCATTGATATTCAAAATTATTTTGCACAAGGAGGAAAGAGTTGATTGCACTTTGAGTCTTTTAGATCACTTTGTTATTCCACATATTTAAGCATATATCTTTCTTGATCACGTTTTAATCCAATTTCTCCCCCTCAAAAATAGCATACCATATGATATTTTTGATATCAATGGATTAAAATAGCTATTTGAGATTTTGAAAACACATGGGAGAAAACGGATATAGCATGATTATGATTTGGAACCTTTCTGAATGTTCTAAACAAATTTGAAAACCTAATTGCGTCAAAGTATGTTGATATCAAAAATGAATGGTCAGTAGATTGCTCACTCCTCATACTGTTAATTTCAGGAAACGGTCGTAACCGGACACAATCTTCACCATTTACACGCTTATTGATATAAACACACTTGACAACAACTACTTTTAAATCGATTATTATTCATTTGTTCAAAACATTTTCCTTTATACTCCCCCTCAAAAATAGATAAAAATCAAATGATTGAATGAGAAAGGGAGTGTTGAACACACAATTTGAAGATTTTGAAAAATATTTTTGAATAACTCTTGAAAATTTGTGTTCAAACTTTTGTATACCATTTTACTTGAGCTCAAGATTTGGAATATCTTAAATGAAATAGCTCAAGTTCGAGAAGTTGTAAGCTTCCCGTTGCGAGGATAAATGTACAAAAATGTACACTTTCCTTTATTTAAAGAGCGAGTCCTAAGCTGACATTTACTTAGAAGTCGTATGTCCCGAGCATACTTTTTTGAAAAGATGTTGATAAAAAATTGCTCTGGACAAAGAAGATTTCTCTTATTTTGAAGATAAAGCGCACTGAAACGTACACTTTTCTTTTATTTGAAAACCGGGTTGTTATCTGAAATTTAATAACAAGCCATTTTAATGAGCAAACTTTTGAAAGATTTATGAAAATCATTTGGAAATAGTTGAATAATTTTTGCTTAAAACAAGAAGATTTCTCTTCTTTTGAAGGTAAAGCGCACTGAAACGTACACTTTTCTTTTATTTGAAGACCGAGTTGCAATCTGTCAATTGAATACAAACCATTGACATCGAATTTAGACAACAACCTTTGGAACCCATTTAAGCACGGTGCTAATGGGTTTGCCAAGTTTTGAAAACCATTTTGAAGTTGTGTCAATTCTATGTAAAGATGTTGAGTTCCAACGAGAGCTTGAAACCGGTGTTTCATGTGGAGTTTTAAATCTCGTTGGTGAAGAAAATTTCCATTTATTGTTACCATTTGATGTATCATTCTGGAAATTCATTTTAGAAGCGTTTGACAATCTTCCATTATTTTTGTTTTTCAAAGTCAAGTCATTCTTGTTTTGCAATAAAAACATTTCTGATTTTGAATATTTAAAAGTTTTCCAATGACTTTGCTTTGGTCTCCACACATGGTTTACCGGTGTAAAACGAGAGTGTGGATCAAAAACTTGATTCTTTCCTTTTAAAGTTATTGTCTTAAAACTCTTTTGAGAAATAGATGCTTCAAAAGTTTGAGATTCCTTAATTGGCCTCCACACTTGTTTTACCAGTGTAAAACAAGAGTAAGTTGTTTCAAATGATTGATGCTTTGCATTTGAAGCTCTTTTCTTAAAACCCTTTTGAGGAGTAAGTGTTTCAAAACTTTGAGAATTCTTAGACAACTTCCTATCTTTTTGCAAAGAATAGGTTGTAAACTGAGAAACCCTTCTTGAAAATGGTTTTAAGGATTCACCCGTGTGAAGCTTTGCTGAAACACTTTCTCTAGGTTTTGAAGATTTTGAAACATTGGTTTCCCTCCTTTTCCGATTAAGAGAATCAAACTTTACTTTCAAAGCATTATACAAAGTTCTCAACTCATGATATTCTTTTTGACAAGAACGAATATCTTGTGATGCCAATTTTGATTCCAAATATGCAATTCGTTTTAAAAGCTGATCTTTTTCATTTTTAGGCAAAGACTGTGCAGTGACTGGTTTTGACAAACTCTTTTGCATATCAACTTTGGGAGTAAACCATGATTTTGAAATTTGAGAGTTTATCAACAATTTATCAGCTGGTGGTTTTCCCAAAATTGAATGTTTATCAAACTTAGTTTTCACAGACTTTCCTTTCAGATTTTCCAATTGAGTTCTCAAATGATTAATTTCTTTCAAAAATTGATCCTTTTCAGCTTTAGAATCATCAACCTTACGAGCCAATTGTCGTTCAAGAACAACTTTCGTTTTTTCAAGTTTTTCAAAATACGCCTCAAATTTAGCAGTTCTGTTGGACAATTCAAGCTTGACAGCATTAAAATCTTTTGTTTGTTGAGTTAAAACCTTTTCCAGCTCATCAATCTTTATTTGAAAAACACTTGTTTTGTTTTCAAAAAGATGTTGTTTCTCCCCCGGTGACTTTTTGAAAAATTCAATCTTTTCCAAAATATTACTGAACTTTGTTTCAGCAAATTCAAACAATTGAGACTTCAGATTTTCTGCCTCGTTTTGTGTTACATTTGAAGTTTTTGTTTGAACCCGCGACTTTTTGATTGAATCAAACAAGTTTTTGTAAGTCAACTTCAAGTGTTCATTCTCCTTAATTAATGACGCCACTCGATATTCCAACTCAATGTTTTTAGTTTCAATTTCATCAAAATTGTCCTTAACTTTGACTTCATCACATTGATTAGTCTCAACCTTTGACCTTTGAACCGATTCAAACAAATCTTTATAAGTCTGTTTCAAATGAGCATTCTCGAGTTGTAATGATGCCATAAAATTCTCATTTTCTTTTTGCACTGTTTTCAAAGAATTATTTTCTCGAGACTTGTGTTGAAGTGCGATTTCAAAAGCAATACTCTTTGCCTCAAATTTTGACAAATCTTTTTCCAATTCAACAATTCTTTTTGACAATTCCTGTGTGACTCCAAATGCATCATTACAAACCGTATCAGCTGTTTTACTCTCATTTGAAACATCTTTTGACTCTTTTGAAATTCTTTCATCTTCTATGTAAATCTTAATTCCTTATTTCACACAAGAAGTTATGAACATGATGCTTGATATTTCGGGCTTAAGGAATGCTTTCCAAGATCGATCTTTTTAAAGCTTATTTTTGTTTGAAGTTTTACAACAAGATCTTTTCCACTGAAACAAAACATCGTTTATTTCTTCTTACATCCTTTTTAAATCAATTCTGAAAGAGTATAAAATAGAAATACAACTTTTGAACAATTAGATTCATTTCTTTTTCATTCTTTTACAATATCTTTTGAATTTTTTTAGGTAAAGGGTTTCCCCGGTAAATGTATTACACCAAAAAATCGTTAAAGTACAAAGGATAAGGGTGAGGTCCCTTACCTCAGTCCAAAAGTGGACACTTACAAGCAACAAAGTGCTACTAACCTAACCCCAATATAAGAATGACAAACCATTCTTATGACTAATAAAGAAAGTAAAAACCATACTTCCTACTACAACTATGTATGAAGAAAAATAATGATCCAAAAACACCATTTATCTCCAGCCTTTCTCAAGACTTGAGCCTCAAATCTGCCATAGACTTCGAATCATCATCAAGAACCGAATCATTAACACACAAACTTCTTTGACTTCCAATAGCGTTACCGCTAACTTCCAAATGGCCATCATATCACAGCAAAATAAGAGTCGAATACGATTAGACCATCAATTCCGACATAAACTTCCAATCGTCTTCATTTCACCAATCCAATGCAACAACCATTATTAATATCCAAGATTGTATAATAATAACCTTGATAAGAATTCAGCCCAACATAGCACGGAACTGATAGAGCAAATTCATGCTATTAATATAGCAACTTCCCAAAACAAAAAAAAAAACATACACCCACCCCCCCCCCTCCAAAAAACTACCATCCCTCCCCCCCCCAACTCCACTCACAATACTACTGAAATAATAAGCCTAAATTCATGGCTCGTTAATCACACACACTTAAGATGTCACAAACCAATAATAACCTCAAATTGATTTACAGGCAATTAAAAGCATCTATTGGTAGTTACCTTTAGAGAATCGAACCCTGTTATAAAACAAGATTAAACCAGCCTATGATAACTAACCATCAACAGCAAACAATCAACCATGCATCAGCATGCACAAATCACATGTACACCTTAATCCACCTAAACTAAATTTAGAATTGACGTACAAACAGATCACATATGCAATGTGACTGATTAGATAGCAGATTAATCAAACAGTAACACCATACTTCAGCACACGAGCAGTCATAATCACCAGCACCACCATAGTTAGCAGCAGATATAAGAAACACTCTAAAATTAGGTTTCAAGCCATTAGCAGTACATCGCAGCCTAACAGTAACCATATGATAAGACCAACAATCCCAAAAATTTTGTTCGAAAACAAATTCATTAAGACAAGGTAAGGCCTAGGATTACCACTTCTAACCTCAGCAATAAGTACCAATGAATCGCTGCATCCAAAAATACAAAACCCTATAATAGTGTTTACAAATAATCGAATTTTACCTTAAACACCACTGCTGAGAATAAAACTAAACACAACACAACCAAACAAGCATACATACCAATATCAGATGCCACCTGTAACCACCAAATAAAAAGTATCAATTAAAAGCAAGAGGAGCCCTAAAAATTAAGGTTTCACATTACAAATCAGCCTTAATCCAGTCCCGATCCGATGCAGCAATTATTGTTAATCATGATAGAATGCAGCCCAAGCGTAACACGGATCTGATAATAAATGATCTAGGGGGTTTTAACAAGGATACCCTAACAAACTTGAACTTCCAAACTCTCAAACCCAACGGACAGTAATAACACCCTCTTAATAGTTCAATACTTCCAGGATTATTACATCAATTCAGAAATAAACCAAAACCTAAGATTTTTGGGTTTTCATTATATGAATAAATGGGATCATGAAAACAATCCAAGTCAGCTGCAAGTAAATTAAGAATCAATGATAAATCACAAGGATAAATCAATGATAAAACATGATTAAGCACTCGATCAAAACCCCGCAGCAACAAGACGATACCCTAATATAGAGATCGTATCATGACTATTCACGTTCACCCAAAAAACATGATTAACAAATCGATAATTGATAAAGGATAGAGGGTAAAACGTTTTCGCAACAGGTTTTTATAGAGATTCCTTTTAAGGTGTAGGAAAGATTAAGCATAGGCCGCCACCCCCTATGAATAAAAACAACCCTAAAACAAGTTTTTCATACCCTTGAAACGTATGAGATCATTTAAAGGGTAGGAGGTTCGTATTTAAGGATTAGTTTTTAGCCAGAAATATAAAAGGAGGTGGTGGCCGGAAATCTCCATCCCTAGAGAGAGTTTTTTTAGGGTTTTTTTTAAGGTTTAGGGTTTCAACATTTGGAAAATATTTTCCATTTCATTCTCAATCCATAGTATTGATTTGAACTAGCACTTGATGCAATGCTTGGTTTTGTCTTAGAAAAAAAGTTCCTTCAGAAGATATTTTGAAACAGAAGATATACAAGATGATGGAAAATAGTTGTTCAGCTGAATGAGTCTTTTGTGGATCAAATTGTCATAAAGTTTGTTCAATTTTCCGTAATCGATTGGTTGTATCTTTACCTTCTTGAACTCTTTTCATATTTTTGAACTCATCCTTCTAACTATGCCTACCAAAGGGTCCTTTTATAGACATCAAGGATTAACCCTATTGGGCTTACAACCTGTCATGCTTATCTTTTCCTAGTACATTCCTTCTAAAACTCTAAAACTGTTATAAGCAGTACTTTGATATTGCTAACAGTACTTTCTATAACTAACAGTACTTTAAGATAATGATCAGTACTTGAATATCACTAACAGTACTTTGTTATCTGTCAGCAGTACTTTACAACATTTCCTAACATTATCTTTTCGTAATTAAAACCGTTGTCTAACAATTGTACTATCTAAATTTTTTTTATCCTTACACCAAATTTTATACACAAATTCATCCCTTTTTAACTTTGTTGATAAAACAGCCCACAATATCACTTTAAAGAAATTACCGCAGCCCGTACAAATATATCATTCGGCCCATTTCTTATCTTAAATTTTCGGAACACAAAAAAAAAATTCAAGCCCAAATTTTACCCTAATTGATAACCACAAACCTTACACTCTTTAATTATATCATATGCACACACAAACCCTTATTACAAAACCTGTGCCTCTATCTTTTTCTTTTAAGCAGTTACAAACAAATCCAATCACTCCTCTTTTTTCATTAAATCCCAATCACACATTAAAACTAGATCTCACAAATACAAAGCCACAAAACAATGTATGTATTTCTTTCTTTTTGATCAGACGAAAACCAATCCTCAACAAATCACTAGAAGAACTTCATCACAGGTAGAGTTTGATTCTTTTTGATGTTCTTTTTCGTTTTGATCTAGTATCGAAAGAAAGAAAAGAATAAAACTCTTTAGTTTTGTTCTTTCTTCAATTATTTCAAAAATAATCAAGAAGCTTTTTGTTTTGAAAAATCTATGATGATAATGCTCAACCCTCGTGATTCATTCTGGTTTGTTGACAAGTTTGAGCAAAATCTGAGATTATTTATTTTTCGTTTATAAATCTGAAACAAAGATGAGTTAGGAACACTTGATGTTCTTTCTTTTTCTTATGCACTTTCAAAAATTTAAAGAAGTTTATGCTTTAAAAAAAATAGATCAATGATGTTATGGTTTTGTTATGAAAAGATAAGAACTTTATGGTTCTTGGCTCGAAAACATACTCGACACAAACACCAAACTGAGATTTTTGCTGATTTCTTTAAGTTTTCTATTTTTTTGTTTTCTGTTTTTGAATAGAAATAAAAAGTGACACGACACTCGTGTGATTGTGTTATCTTTTGAGAGTTTTGAAAATAAGTGTTCCGAGTTTGTTTAGATCTATGATGAAATGGTTTTGTGTGAAATGAAGATTTTTGATGATCTTGAATATTTGTAAAAGATTCACACAAAAACAAACCGAATCTGAGATCTTGATTTTCTTGAAAGATATTGCCTTTACGAGTTTGATTCCGAGTTTAGGGCTAATCGAATTTGATCAGATTTATGATGATTTTTCTTTGAGTGTTATGGATGTTCAAGATCTTTTGAGCTCATTGTTAAACACAAACTCAAACAAAAACTGAGATCGAACTAATCCGTGATTCTTTTTCTTTTTCGTTTTACTTATCGAAACAAAGATGAGATATGAGCACGTGTTGGTCTTGTCTTTTCTTTTGCGTTTCGAATATTAACCATGAAGCTTTATTTCCATAAGTGATCTATGATGACATGTGTTTAAAATCCTTTTTGATTTTAGAAAAACACAAAAACTGAGATCTTGAAAAATCCGAGTCTTGTCGGTCCTGATTTCGACAAGACTCAGTTGTTAAAAACACAAAGAAAAATCTGAGTCTTGTCGAAATTTGAGCTTATTTATCTTTTGTGTTTTTTTTGGATCTTTAAGATCTTGACTCACTTGTTAAAAACACAAAGAAAAAAGTAAGATAAGATCAGATCTAAATCAGATCTTCACAAAACGCGTTTTTCAAAACGTGTTGATCGTTGACCACCGAGTTTTATTTGTGTAACTGTTTTAATCCGAGTTTGACCAGTCAAACCATTTTGTAACAAACTTTTTACTGACTTTGATTTTTGTAACAACTTTTACTGATTTTGACCTTAAAAAGCTGATGATTATCAAAAATAAGCACAAATAAGCAAATTTTGTACAAATTTTTCCAAGATTCTTACGATAAAACCGTAAGCAATCAATCTCGGTTGCATAAAACACAACCAAAATTAACTCAATAAGCACAAAATAAGCTCAAATAAGCAGATTTGACTCGATAAGCTCATGAAAATCAGAATAATCTGAAAATAACAGAATAAACAACTCGAAGTAATAAGCTCTTAACTAGAAAAACACAGCAGATCAGGACCGAAAATGCTCAAAATAAGCTCAAATAAGCTCAAAATAAGCTGCTGGAATAAGCTGTTGGAATAAGCTAACTGAATAAGCTCTCATAAACAACACTAAACCACTCCCAATAGCTCTGATACCACTTGATAGATCTTGAATTCAGGATCAATAAGCAATAGAGTGTTTAGTCTAGAGAGAGAAAGATTAGAAAATAGAGAGAGAAAGAGGGAGGAGGAGGATTAGAGAAAAGATAAGAATGTGATTAGAAGAAACTTGGAAGACACTTAGAAAACACACCTCACAAATGAGGTGGTGGAAGGGTATTTATACCCAATTACAAGAATGAGCATGGAGCTCTTGTCTTTTAGACTTTAACTATTTATCGGGTCTCGTGACTTTATTTTAGTCACGGGCCTTTCACCTAACATATTACACAATATTGTTTCTCTATTTATTACAAGACTTTTATCTCAATAAGATCGTCACTTTATCAATCCTAACACCTTTTGAACAGATCTTACTTAGCTTGTTAAAGCTTAGTTGTGTTGGATAGATCCAAGACAACTATAGTAGAAACTAAGATTGAGAATATCACAAACTATGCGGAAACTAGTTTGCAATACTAAAAAGAACAATAAAATAGTAAACAGACTTTTACTAAACTTTCAGCCTCAATATAAAATGATCACTATGAATAGTGATAGGGTTACAAAATAACCTTGAAGCTATGAACTATGACTGCTATGAAAACTATATAAAACTTATATCTAGATCTATGCCATAAGGTTCCTTTTATACACCAAGGAAGCCCTAATAGGCTTACAAAACGCGTATACTAATCAATGCATATCTATTCCTAATATATCTCATGCATATCACATTAGCAGTACTAACTATTTATACTAACAATACTAATAAACTGACAGTACTAACACTTTGTACTGACAGCACTAACTATTAAACTAACAGTACTAATGACTTAGACTATTTTCTCCAATCTTTAGCAGTGTTAAGTTAGTAAAAAAAAAAAAAAAAAAAAAAAAAAAAAAAAAAAAAAAAAAAAAAAAATTAATTAAAAAAAAAAAAAAAAAAAAAAAAAAAAAAAAAAAAAAAAAAAAAAAAAAAAAAAAAAAAAAAAAAAAAAAAAAAAAAAAAAACAAAAAAAAAAAAAAAAAAAAATAAAATACAAAAAATAAATAAAAAATGTTTTCTCTAATCTTTAGTAGTGTTAAGTTAGTACTGGCAGTACTAACTTTCTTCTAGTAGTACTATCTTCAACTCTGGCAGTACTAACTAAACTTGGCAGTATAAACTCTTCCCTTGGTAGTACTAAGTGTGATAGGTTTAAATCCCAACACTTTGTCTCCAGATAGTCCGTGGCAGATACTTCATCCGAATTCCCTTTAGGCAATCATTTAGAGAAGTCCAAACATCATTGAGTGTACCGTCTCTAAACTTGTGTAGTTCATCAATACGCATCAGTCTGTTCTTCTCGTCTTTGTTCCGGTAAATGAAACCTCTGGTATTGGAGTATGCTGTATAAGCTTCCTTTCGTTTAAGATCTGATTTGTACGTATCCGGATTTGTGAGGTTGAGCTTCTTTTGGTAACTTTTGACACCTAATTGAAGATCTTCCACACGCCTTTGGATGATAATGCTTTTTGTAAACATTCGTAAGGAGACATTAAAAGCTCGGCGTTCTTCAACAATGAGATTTGTCAACTTGTCTTGAACAAGAAGAAGCAACATGTCTTCGATATCTTGAATGTGAAGCCTGTTGAAATCGCCTTCTTTGAATTTATATAGCTTGTCATCATCTCTACAAACATTGATCCAATCTAGATGCTTGTAATTATGCCATTTGACAATTTGAAGCTTTGTGACAGCAATGATTCTACATTTGGAGTAGACATCATGAGCAGATTCCCTGTTAGCAGCAAATCCATAGAATTGTTGTTGTTTTCTGCCCCAATGTGAGATTCCCCAAAGTGCATGTTTGTCGTAGATAACCGGCACTTGACTCCACATTCTGTTAGGGACCAAATCTTCAATCCATTTTATGTGCCCGTAATCTGCAGCCTTGGTCTTCGTCACTGAAGTTGTATATGTTCGGCTTGAGGCACCACCACTTAGATACGCAAGGTCGTTGTTGATGAAGTGATCAAAAGGAATGACTTGACGGCCTCAAGAATTAGGTATCAATGGTAATGGCTTGCGTAGATCATGTGGATATTGCTGACCTTCAGGGTTGTTCCAGTCTAATTGATCAGTGGTTGCCTTGTAGACTTCTTCAAAGAAATATTCTAGCTCTACCAGACTCTTGCATGATCCTTTTATCAGCTCGAATGTTGGACCGGCTAATAATTCAGGAGTTAGAGCATCAACTTTAATCCGGTTCATCACAAATGCTGAGAAGTCAAGAGGAGTGTCCATTAGCTTTTAAACGACTCAAGTGGATCTTCCAT